>KK117283.1:905985-1111677 GCA_000611955.2 Stegodyphus mimosarum | reverse complement strand
GTGATTTTTTTTTTTTTTTTTTTTTTGGTTTGGCGTTGTCTCTTGTGGTTGACGGGATTTTCCGTAAGTACCAAAATTTCAATTATAACCTATAAAAGTTTTACTATCATCTTAAAGTATACATATTTCTAAGAATACCTGCAAAAAAGTAGACTTTTTAATTCAAAATTTCCTAAGGTATACATAAATTTACATATTGGCGCGTCTCGAAATTTGGCATCTTTGTTTTAACCGATAATAAAGCTAAATATGGTTTACGGACCTAAAAATAACAACTATAATTAAAAACATAATATAAAGAAAATTATTAGAAAGAACGAACGATGCACCTCTTTTTCCGTTCATGCACAATGAAGGAAACACAAATTCTTAACACAAATTGGAAGAAGTGTAGCCAGATAAAGTTTTGAATTTCTTGGTACTTTTCTGCCCAAATTTTACAAAATTTAATATTTACTCATAATTTGAGTCGTAGAATAGAAATATGGAAAGAATTCAGTATGTAGTTTCAGAAAGAGTCCAATTTTGTGTCAAAATACCTTTGTTAAAACAATGCCATATAAAAATTTAATATATACCCTAAATCGCGCTTTCGACACATGAAAAGACTATTCGTCAATCGGCCCAGCAGAGCCGAACTGTTCATTTTTTTTCATGCAGAGGGTACGTATTACGTACATTAATTTTAGTTCGGTATTTATTTATTCTGGAAAACAATTTATAAAACTACTTACAAATGGTAATTCCCGTATGTAATTATTCCAGTTCACCATCGTCTTACCGGCCATTTCTAACTCTTCCAAGCAAAATTTAACACTCGTTAATTCTTTACTTCAGCAGTATATAAATCTGACTACTGCAGCAAATGGCAGACGACTATTCAAGAACCAATTACCACTTCGAATGCAGATGTGTTCGTTACTGTTCCTGCAAAAATTTCACAGAACTTTCTTCGTTTGCAGGCAACTCTCACAAAGGCATAGTTCAAAACGTTTAAGAACGAGAATACCGCAGTTTGCCTTTAGAGCTTCTAAAACAACCAGCACAGCATGGACGAACATGACGACGTTGCTTATTCAAACTTACATCGATATGGTTATCTGAACAATTGCTATGCGCATGATTGTCGCAGTTTGACGACTTCTACCAAGATGGTGGCGATAATACAAGAGTACCGATTGCTGTTTTATGTAATTTTAAGTTTGTCGATATTTTTTTAAATGGCTGTTGAGTTTCCTGCCTACCTTGGCGAAAAGATTAGTCGCCAAAGGTTGGCGCCTTTTCGAGAGGTGATTGCGAATAGTAACCTTTTTTTCAGTCGGTACATTACGAAAAAAAATTAGTCATAAAATTGATTTAAAAAGTAAACATCAGAAAAATATTAAAGCGAAATATTTTACGTGTATCGGGCAATATATTTAGAGCATTAAATTTAATATGTAAAAATATATATAATATAAATATATTAGGCACGGAACTATTTTATGTATATAAAGCACAGAATTTTCCAAAATGTTTCATCATGCTTTTTCAACGTTCTTCCTCCTAAAATCTTTTTTTGTTTAAAGGAAAATTTATTTGTACACTTTAGTTTTCGAATTCAGTCCAGGAAATGCATATTCTAGGTTTCGTAATATAAACTGACAGAATTACAATGCTATTTTAAGATTTATATTTTGCTTTCTGATAGTTGCTAATTCTCAGGTTTAAACTGCCTAGGAGAGACATTTTATTTAGCGACAGATTAAATAATAAATTACATTTATAAATCTACTTATCGTTTACAGTGTTCTCAGATACTCTGACATTATATGCGTATGTATTTGCGTGTGCTATGAGCGACTAGATCCCTTGAGAATATTCACCAGAGGCTATCAAGCTTTACACATCCTTCTCGCCAAGAGTAGTCAGTAACATTTAATTGCTCAAACGTTCACTTTCCTCGTAGTATCTAAGCAAGCGTATAATTGCATTTAAACCTACGTTTAGGATGTGTAATTTGTGGCGTGCTTGAGGCTAGTTGTCCATGCCGCTGCTTAAATAATTAATACAGATTTCTGCTGCGATGAAGAAGGATTTCATATGCATAAAATAAATTACGTACAGTCCACTGAGACAGAGAAAAGTCTTTGAAGTCCACTGAGAGAAAGTTCAGTGAAGTGTTTGCATCTTTAAGATAAAGCTGGCATGTTGGAAGAAAACGCTTTAAATTTCAAATATTATTACTACAGCAGGACCACATTTACCGAAAAGAGGAGGGTAATTCAATTCTGGATAACTTACTTTCATACAAAATAGAAATGGTTCACTTCCTCAAGCATCTCGTTTGACAATAATATTGTTTATGAATAGGTTTAGAATAATGCAAGCTCTCGAACTTCAAACTTTCTGCGAGAGAAAAAAAAACATTAATGTATAGCTGGTTTTGGCTCGTCAGTTTCGTTTGGTTTATGTGATTACGGCAAAGCCTCGAGGGCTATCTCCCTAAGGGAAGGGATGGCTTCGTGGAGGACTTTCTAAGGAAAACACTGGCTTATATACATGGGAACAACCACGAAAACCCCCATGCAGCCAGCTCGTTCGCGAGATTCGAACGTTGGACCGAACTACCGGTGTTTAGTGATTTTACCGCTTGGCCGCTGGTGAGCCACAGCTGGCTTAGTTTTTTTATCCCGTTTTAGCTTTCATTTCATCGTTTCGATAATAATCACGCTGTTTAAATTCAAATTAAATCACAAATCATTAGCTTTTCTATAAACTGCATAATTATCGCTAATTACAATAACCACATTTAGCTGAGTGGCTTAAGTTTATGCCTGCACCTACTGCAACGGTCGACAGTGTGCCTGCGCACAAATAAGTGGTCACTAATGTTTCCAAATTTTTTTTTCCAGTTTTCTCCTTATTTATCTAACAACTTTGTGGACCTTTTGTTTTTGGCCCTGGTAAAATATCGTATTTAATTAGGAATCTTACTTTTCATTCTAATGAGAAACAAATGGATTTTAATCAGAACCATGGCCTTATTAAATATCCACCTACATTTTTATTTCTTTATTCTAATAAAGTGCAAGCAAGATCTTAAAGGATCTTACTTTCGAATTTGGCTTTAGTGAACCTCTCCAAAATAACAATAAAATTCATTGAATAGAGTTTATTGCTGAAATCAGAAGATAATTAAGTAGACTTAAAAATATTAACGTAAATAAAATAAACAGACAATTAAATAAAAAATGTGCGTTCGCATCGGCATAAAAATCTTAATAAATAAATAAAAGATATTTTAGACAAATAGGTGAACGATAGTATTCTTTTAAAGTTAATTTAACACCATTAATTTTTGTGCCGAAAAACAAATATGATAATAAAATCTGTGGTTTTTTTAGGGACTTCACTTTTCAAATTTTTCTATGAAATTCTTGAAATAACTAAATTTTAAATTGGAAAGCTATTGTAAAACTAAATTTCACATTTTTCAAAAGTATCGACTATTCCTGCCTTCTATTTCATATTTTTGATGTTTATAGCTAGAATGGATCTTTCGCCGGGATTACTAGTAATTTATCCTAATCGTCAATACAGGATCCTCTGTTTGCTTAACCATCGTCATATTGCACTCTGAAGGTCAACAAAGTTGTTGGATAAATAAGGCGAAAACTGGGAGATCTGGGAAATTTCACTTAACTTTTTCTACGGCAAAATTTTTTCTTCGTTTTTTTTATAGTTGCTATTCTCATTCCGTTGCCTATTGTAATAAAAATTCGTTAGTGTAAGTTTCTTTTAATTTTATATCATTCTAGAAAATTTGGACAAGCCTTATCATACCAGAAACATCTGATTTAAGCGTCATAGTATGGGATTTCATTTGCAAACAATTAGATATTTGTATAACCAACAGTTTTTCCAAACTTCAAATTTGAAGAACTGAGCTGTACGCATACCTGGAAGCTAAAGTTCTCTTGAACAAAATGGAGAAAATAAAGCACTCTTCATCACTGTTTGAAGCGACGATAATTTCTTCGTGCATATGGCAAAATTCTGTTGAAAAGATTCGTATGAAATTTGAAAGATAGCACCTAAATTGCTCACTCTGTAAGGGAAAGCTCTTTAAAGAATTGAAAATTGGAAAATTTGGAATTTTTTATCAGATTAAACAGGGATAAAATATTCGGTAAACTTAAAAAAAATTTAAACTTTTATTAAAAAAAATTCTCAATAAATCGGGAAACATTAAATTCGTATTCGTTTAAATTGGGACTCGACTGTATATTTTAAACGAAATGTTACATGTTGACACTATTTGAATTTGTGTCAAATTTCTGTATATTAAATAATTATATCCATGCATTACATAAATAGTTTTCTATAAAAGTACATAAAGAAAAAACCGCCATTTAAAATGGAAAAGAAAATACTCACAACATGGTATCTTCAGGAAAGCTGTTTCTTACACTGGCGTATACGACAATGATAACGAGAGGTGTACCTGGAACACAAAATTTGTTTTCATATCCAGCAAAACAAGATCAGTGAAAAACAGGAAGCTAGCTACAGGAAAATGATGATGTATAATTTTATTGTTGATACTCTATTTACTGAAATGCTTTAATCATTTCGTAAGCAATTGTGATATGAAAAAATTAAAAGTTTCATAGAATTCACATCTAAATATACAACGGAAATGTACAGTTCAGTATGTGAGTTCAGTAATTCTTAACCTACACTTAACACCACTAGCACTAAGAAAACGTTCACAACCATTACTTTAGACAAAATTATTTCTTATGAAAAGACACTAGGATGGTGTGAAAATTCTAGAAATTTTCAAGAAGTGCTTCTGAATTATAATCTCGATAATTCTGGAATCTTCATTACCACTACACTTGAAGAGGAAAATAATTAAGAAATGTAAAGTAAAAAATGTTAAAAACTTTTTTAACGCACTCATAAGAAAAAGAATTTATTGGATGCCTTACATTTTCCCCTTTTCACTTTAGAAACTGTAAGAATATTTTATGCTTGATTTATTGATATGTGATCTACTATATTTTACCCTCTTTTCGCCAAATTGCAAAATTCTTTCAATTAATGTCTAGGTTTATTTGCATAATTAATCATTTGATTCTTTTATCCTTTGCACAAGAGGACGACTAAACTAACTACTTGCTGTTATTATTATAATTAGCAAGGTCACGTTTACATAGTGTATATTTCCCAGTTTCTATCGCTGGTTGACCGAAGCATAATTGAAATTTACTGCTTTGTAACAGAATTTTACAAATGTCGTATTTAGTTGCTTTTCAGTAGAATGTTACAAATATCTTAACACATTTTAATATTATTTTTATTTCGTTTTATTATGTGTTTGTTATATTCCATCGATTTTTGTTATATTGTTTTGCTTATGTAAGGTTTGAGTTCGAATTCGGGCCAGGACATTGCTGATCTATCATGTGCCACTGATTTAAAAAATTCTAAAATACTCTACATATTGGCATTCGAAATAAAATGTGATGGACGACGATTCGTAATCACCAGGCACGGATGTATGCTGAATTTTCATAACGGGCATGCTGCTGAACTCGAAATTAAAATATATATACACTGGTGTGCAAAAATTAAGGACGAGACGGTTTTTTCAATATAACTTTGTTCAAAAGCTTTCCAAATCAACACATTTAATACCGTAAGATCCCCAATACGTAAGGACATGAGTAATGTAAGCAACACTTACTAAAAGAGAAATCAGAGGGATAAAAGGAAGCTTTATTGAGAAAGTAGCATGGAGCGCAATGCGACTGAAGGCCGAAACATCCCTGTGATGGGTATCCAGGAAGAAACATCCGATCTTTAATAGGGGATATGATCTCCCCTGACTGCTAGGCAGGTTTCACTTCATTTGTGCATGCTGGGTATGTGGTTGTTAACGAGCTGTTGAGACACTGCTGCTCGTTCCTCTTGTAGCACCAATCGCAGTTTCGGAATCGTTACGAATCGAATAAGTTACGTGCTGCCACGGGTCTCCCTAGTAAGTTCCGTACATGCTTGACGGGATTTAGATCCAGAGACCTTGCCGACCAATCCATGTGTTCAATATCTTCACTCTCCAACAGCTCTTCGACAGTAACTGTGCGATGAGGTGGAGCGTTGTCGTCCATAAAGTGGAATTGAGGACCCATAGCCCTTGTGAAAAGACGCATGTAAGGAAGAAGGACCTCGTTACAATAGCAGTCCCAGGTGACGAACCTCCTTGGGAGATATGAAGGTCGGTCCGGCTACCAAGCATTATGTCTGCTCGAACGAGAACTCCACGACCTCCAAAACAGTCCCTTTTGATGATGTTGAAGGGGTTATTGCGTGTTCCCCGCTCTGTCCAGATGTGTATGTGTCTAGAATCGCAACTCAGACTAAATCTGCTCTCATCTGTAAAGAGTACTCGTCCCCATTCATTGTCTCTCCAATTCCGGTGTTCCCGGCACCACAGAGAACGCCTTCTCCGATGGGCAGGCGTTAGAGGTACACACCGTACAGGGCGTCGTGCAAACAGACCACCACCGTGCAGTCTTCTGGCCACGGTAAAACGCGATATCGGTCGTCCAGTCGCCTGTGTCGTGTGTCTAGCGATTTCTCCCGCTGTCTGCCGCCTGTTTCTTCTGGCCTGTAAGGCAATATACCGGTCATCTGCGGGTGTGGTTCCTCGTGGACGACCACTACTAAACCCCCGGATAGCTGTTCCTGTAGTTTGAAATTGTCTCCAAAGTCGTGAAACGATGCTGTGAGCAATTCCGAACTCTGCAGCCACACTTGTCACACTGCGGCCTTCCTCCAACTTCCCAATGATTCGACCTCGGGTAAAAGCATCCAGATGTCGTCTAACAGATTGATTATTCGCCATTTCTCGCTGAGGCAGCAACTCGGTGTGTTTTTAACTGCTATACGGCGTGCAATCTCTTTGCCAGAAATACTGATCTTACACCGACAACATGCTTTATACTACTCAGACACTCCCCCATTACGTCTACCTGCATATCTGCGCATGTGCTACCGTACATCACCTTACTTAATCTCCTGATTGGTCTTTCTGTCCGCTCTGCCTCTTCGTTCAGCTGATATGCTAATTTTTCGACTTCGTCCTTAATTTTTGCACACCAGTGTATATGTGTAGTATTTTCGATGCGCAGGAGGAATCCGACTTTAACATCTTTTCATAGTCGGGTGGAAAGGCAAGACGAAGATGTTGACACAAACCAAGTTCAGCTTATTACCATCTTTACTTTTAGGAACATTAGAATCATTCTTCGTAGACAATATACTTTTTGATCGTAAACAATTACAATAATTTCTCATATAGACAGGTAAAAGGAGGCGACATCAAGCAGAGCATTGCGGAGATTTTCGGCAGTGGCGGAAGCTAGGAAAGGAATGACGTAATTACTTGTGAGCGGTATTTATACGTATTAGATGCAGAAAGTACTTGAAGCTGTGATTGTTTGATTTTACCATATAGTTTTAGTTACATATATATAGCATAGTTTTAGTTACCGTTATGTAACAAGGAAAGATTTCGAATTTGGGAGAACAGATGAATTTATGGGGAGTGCATAAAATCTAGAATCGTTAATTTTGAGGTCGCCAATTATTCTTAAAAGCAGCCATCGTATTTTGATATACCTTACATGTTTCCCCCTTCAGAAGAAAGGTTTGGAAAGCAGAGTGGAAGAAAAAGCATTAGTAAATTAGCAAAGATAAAAAATATGAAAGCAAACTTCTAATTTTAATTAGATGTAATCTCTTTTATTTTTATTTAATTTGGGGATTTCCTCTCTATATCTTAAAAATAGAGCTATAAATCTAAACTACGTCGTCCGATTCTACGTAACGCTTGATGCAGATACTTCTTGCCCAATCAAATAATTATACACCAAAACCTTTTTAACTCGAACTGAAACTTTTGACTCCCTCCCTTCTTCCTCTGAATTCTGACAGCGATACCTTTCGCTTACTCTTTCCGCCTCGCCAGACGCTTTGCTGCTACTTTCTTTACTCACTGAATATCTGCTGAGGTAACAAAAATGTAGGCGCCCGTCCATATCTGAACCAAATCTTGCGGATCCAGAATTGCTTACTTCAATAACAAAATAATCTTGAATCCGGGTATGTCTGTTTTGCCAAGTTTCTTCGCCAGGCATCTATTACGTCATCACCAAGTTCCAAATTATTCATATGATGAGTATATTAATTAATGGAAGATAGAATTACATATACTCGAAAGTTCGCTACAGTACTTGCGCATTAATATATTATTAAATATTGCGTAGGATGTAAAATAATTAAATGTACACATTACAAATTTAAAGTATACATGATTCAAAGTATGAAATGCTGAAATGAAAATTTTTCAAATAACTTTTGCATATAGTTTATATACTAGAGACAGAATACAGTTTTGCTTGATTAAGGCATATCTCACCACATTTCGAAGTAAAATCAGTGAATAAGTTATAGTATTTACTATGCATAAATTTACGTACAAATTTATTTTCAAACTGAATAAAGAGAACATTCAATTCATATAACTCGTAGGACTATTGCTAAAATATATTTAATCAAATTTCGGATAAACTAGAATTAGAAAATTCTCTAATTTGCATTTATTTTTAGAATCAATCTTTTCGCTCACTTATTTTTTGTACATATTGAAACTTCACAATACAGGTAATTGATTTTACATTTTTCGATACACATTCTGTGTGGGGTGGTAAAAAAATTGTTTTGTGTATAGGCTTTTTGTGTCTTATGACTGTGCTTTTCGATTGAATTAAACTAAGAAATTGCTATCGCCTTTATATAGTATTCATATGATATTTTTAACTGCAATTTATAAAATCATTCTAAGCAATAAGAAATATACATGCTAAACTATGCTTGCATCGTCTATTTTTACTTATAGTTACCAGATGAAAGCAATTTTATCTATTTTGGTAATCTGCAAACTGTGATTGTGACGTATTCTAATACTACAGCCAGGATTTAATTTCTAAAAGTCCTGAAACTTTAGAATGGCTCCAGAAAAGCGAACAAAAAATAGGTAAACAAAATAATACATAAAACAATAAAAAATGAATAATTAAATAAAATATAAAGGGATAAAATATCAATAAATTAATTAAACAATGAATTAAAAATACCATAAAAGTTAAATGGAAAGGAGTAGATTAATAATAAATTAACATAAATGTGAAAACATTAAGTGAAATAATTAAAGAAATGAAAGACAATTTCATAATAACAAAACTTGATACACAGGATAAATGGTAGGTTTTCTTTTTCTTTTTTTTTAGCCCAAAGGAGCTACCTCAGAAGGGCTGCATCTCTGCTGCTTACCTCTGCATACTACTTCAGAAGGGCTAATAATTTCGTTTTGGCATTTTGCGTCGATTTACTGTAAATGTCCGTATCAGTTTTCAAACTGTTGCCACCAAATATTATCGCCCTGTGTTATATTTAAAGAAATTAAATAATGACGAATCTGCATAACTGTATGTGTGTTTCTCGCATTGTGATAAAACAACGGTACCTAGAGCAGCTTACACTAACGGTAGTCTGATAATACGCTCGCGTAAGAACTTGTAAATAATTAAGCTCTACAGGGGATTTAAACCCTCACTTCGCTGTCATTCGGATTAGCAGTCAGCTTCCGCAAACCGCTATACGGTCTAGAAGTATCATAAAACAAAAATAAATATATTAATTCTGGGGAAAATAAAAATACACTTATATCTCAGTGAGAAGAAAAATGCTTTTCTTCACTGAGATATATGTGCATTTTAATTTTGGCTTCTAATCCGTTTAAAGACATTTTGACCAAATGAATGTAGCTCATAAAAATTTCTTTTTATAGCCCAAAGGAGCAGTTTGCCCAGAAGGACTATTAATTTCTTTTTGGCATTTTGCGTCGTCCACTATAAAACGGCGTTTTACTTTTCAAACTATTGCCACCAAGTATGAGTCAGCATTATATTTAAAGAAATTAAATAATGAAAAATCTGCATGAATGTATGGATGTCTCACGCATTGTGAAAAAAACAACGGTACCTAGAGCCTAAAACATAATAAATGGTTGCGCCAAATTCACTGCTAGACAAGAAACACTCATTTCCTTCCAGTTTGAATGAAATACGGAGACAGCATGCAGATAGGGAAAAGTTGGCCAATCATCTCTTGCTGCTGAGAAAAGAATGGATAAAGTTTTCTATCAGACCTCATGAAATGCATTATTTCATTAATGATGCTAGTATTGGGATGGCATGCAGAGGTAAAATTAGAGAAGAACCAAAGCTCCGCAATTTATTTTATTTTGGATTTCGTTTTCTAATAAAATCGATGATGCAATGGAAAGCTGCGTATTCCAAGTATTTCAGAAGGATTTCACTACACGACTGAAATTAATAATTCCTTTTACACAATTTTAAATTTATACATATGCGACTGATACCTCGCATGCCCTAAGACAAAGCTCTGCCACTAGGATTTGGCAAATTGGGTCGCCCTTTAACTGGGCTGGGAGAGTATACAGCATTTCCTCTCTCTTTTTGCTGGCCTTCATGATGACACTGGAAAGCAGGGCCGGCTGGCAATCGGACGGTCAACAGTGCGAATCCCTGGCGAGGGCATTGCACATTTTTTGTGTTTTTTCATAAAAAAATCTAATGACTCTACGTCGTTGAAATATATATTAAAATATAATTTTTCATATTTTTTTTATTCGAAACTGCACCTTTTTTCCCCATAAAAGCGCTGTTGAAAAGGAGTTCCTCTTAAATTCGAGGATTTTTTCTGATTTGCTAATTTAAATAGAAGCGCTATTGTTATTAGTAAATCGAAGTTGATTATTAAAAGCAATCGCTATTATATGTAAATTAACGTTTTACTTTATTAATTTCCTTAGCATCAAATCGTTTTTTTCTGCTAGTGGTACTGAAATTAAGAGTTATATAGTACAATAAATAGCGTCTTCGTATCTACAAAATAATGCATATTAAACAGTCAATACAAACATATATATACATTGTTATGTTTTTTCTTTCTTCTTCGCACGTACGCTACATTAAAGGGTTCGTGGTTTTGGAGTGATTAACGACGACACTCTATGAAGTATCGACACACTTTATTGGCCAGTCTTTTTTAAGACCGCTTCAAAATCACGCTTACAAGCGTTGAAGAACTATTATAAGCACGCTGAAACAATCAGTGATACAGCCTTCAGGCTAGGACGGTGAAGACGGCTTCACAACAAAGCACCAGAGTACAGTTCCCGACTCAGCTCGGGCGTTTTTGGAACTCAGCGTACTCTCGAGACTCTCCACGCTACAACTCAACGCTACACTAGAGTACTGCACCCGACTCGGTTCAGTCGTTCTCGGAGCTCAACACACTGTAAGATAAAACTCGACGATGTACTGCCTCGCGATACACTAAGAGACTCGCTCGATGCACTCGGCACTAGACTACGCACTGACTTTACACTGATTGACTAACAACTCTGTAGACTAGGCGCTGACTTCCCTGACTCGCACTGACACACATTCCGCGTACCAGCAGGGTGTATATAGCTTTTGGCTTGTGTTCGAGAACATTCTGGGCTAAACCAGGAAGCGTTCTTTCCAGAAGGTTCCTCATGTGTCTATAGCATATCGCCAATTTTGTCGCCAAACGTCCCCAAGTCGGCGATTTCTCGCTAAATATAGCACACCTGCCTTCCCTTGCCATTTTTTGGAACCAGCAGGGTTTATATAGCTTTTGGCTTGTGTTCGAGAACATTCTGGGCTAAACCAGGAAGAGTTCGTTTCAGAAGGTTCTCCATGTGTCTATAGCATATCGCCAATTTTGTTGCCAAATGGGTGATTTCTCGCCGAATATAGCAACAATGCGTTCCCTTGCCATTTTCTGGCAACACTAAACCTGCTTTGCGGGGAAACCATCTTACTGCGCCCGAACATTTCGTAACAATATAGTATTTACATTTAACAATGCAAAACGAACTTAGAAATTCATCCTGTTCAAACTGCTGCAAAGATTTAAAAAATAAATAACATAAAATAAAAATAATTATAATTAAAGATGCGAAAAGAAACTTAGCTAAAATATAAAGTAACGATATTTCAACTGTAAAAATTATTAAAAAAATTTTGTTTCGTTAAAATTAAAAAGAGAAAAAAAGCTAGAAAAATTATAAAATGGCAGAACAAACATTTGATAAAAGAACACAGAAAGCGAAAATAAAAATAACATTCGGAAAAAGTTGTATTATCACGCTTTGACTTTAACTTTCTTAAGGGGAGATCAGCCTTTGAGTGACAACACCTGTCCTCGAGCAGAATCTTTTTTTTTTTTCTTACACATTCAAAATTAACCAAACAGATGCGTGCTGAGTCCCTTCTTGTAGAGAAGGCACTTTTGATTTTCAGAGGTACTAAAAAACGTTTATTTATTTGTTTAGTACGTTGGTTAATTCTGAGGGTACACAAGCGAAAAAAAGATTCTGCTGGAGAAGAGGTGTTTTCACTCAGTAGCTGACAGCCTCTTGACAAAGTAAGAGACAAACACTGACAATATAGATTTTTTCAAATGTGTTTTTGTTTCCACTTCCTATGCTCTTTTATTAAAGATTTGTTTTGCCATTTTAATTTTAATTTTTGTAATTTTTTCTCTTTTTAGTTTTAACAAAACAAAATGTTTGCATAATTTTTACAGTTGAAATATCATTACTTTACATTTTAGCTAAATTTTATTTGCCTGCTTTGTTATAATTATTTTTATTTTAAGTTATGTACACACACACACACACACACACACATACACATATATATATGTATATTGCATTGGTGGTTAGATTATCTAATCACAGGCGATGAAAGTGGGTGTCGTATATGAATACTGCGCGTGCATTTACAAAAATTAAGATGAACAGTTCAGCTTCTCTCTTTTTGTCTTTACTCATCATAAAAGCGACAGTTTTCACGATGAGCCCAGAAAATAATCATTTTCATGATGTCTGTTTTGTCATGCTTTCTTGTTCATTTTGGTTTATTGCTCATCATATTGGAATGTTAGCAATATGTATATAATATTATGTAAACTAAACTACGTAAACAGCAAGTAATGTTATGACAATAAATACACGTAAGCAAAGAACTTTACTAGACTTTCTTAAGTCAAAAACATTAGAAGACTACAAAAGTCAAAATTGCAAATGTTTCTTTAATTGGAAGTAATTGCCATTGCTAATCAAATTTAAAAACGGAAGCATGCTAAGCTGGAGACAAAACAATATAATTTCTCTCTTGAGAATAATGCTAGAAGATATAAATAAATAATGCTCATTGGAAAGAAATTTCCATTTCGGAGAGAATCGCTACCGATGTTTTTCCAACAAAATAAAACATGCTTAAAAAATATACTCCTGTTGCTCATTTTTTAAATCGAATAATTTATTTTGCAAAGGTCACATTACTTTATCAAAATGGTCTTATTCCAGAGCTATTTTCTAAATGTGTTTCTAAACATGTTTCTTTACTTCTCATCGAGACGCACGTTTTGATTTCATAAAGCGAGATATTTGCCTTTTAGTCCTTCGGGAATACTTCGAGCAACTCATCTAAAACAACAATACGTGATTTTGGAATAGGTTTTATGAATATTTCTGCATGAAATATTTCCTGTGAATGAGAAAAAGCTATGTCTGAATATTTAAGTTTATAAGAGGAAGTTTATTTAAGATAGCTACATTTTTCTACAATGATGCTAAACTGCTTTGTGAACAATAATTTTGAAATGATAATATTTCAAAAAGGTCTCGTTATTGCCAGAAAGTCAACACCACTCATACATAACTGATCTATTGGAAAAGTCTATACATGGATTGCAAAGAAATTTATCTCCTTTATATGAATTATATCTCCTAACAAATTAATTATAATGAGAGTTCAGAAGATAAATTTAAATTTCACTCGCAGTCGTTATCAGAAGCGCTTTATGTAATTATACCGTCTCAAACTGGTTACCTGCTGTTGGCGTACGGCCCCGAGGCAATTTTATGTGGCTCGCGAATACAGTTCCCGAAAATTAATGAGCATCATAATGAATTTATAATTAATAGCATAATTTTAGTATGGCAAGAATTTAAAGAAAGGCCTAAGATTTTAAGAATTTTTTAGTCCAATTGAACATCATTTTCATTACCATCAAAACGAATGCGAATAACGTCCCAGAAAATATAAAAATATATCTATTCAATTTACACTGTGATATAAATCTTATTTAAATATTTGAAGATACAGATTTGATTGACCTTTTTTTTCGGACAAAAAAAGGTCAATCAAAATCAACCCTTTTTTTTTCAAAAGATAAATGCCCTCAATTACGCAATTTTGCAATAAGAATATATATGTTTTGTTTGGGAATACATTTTTATATGTGAAGAGATTTTCTTCGCAGTTGAAAATTAATATGTATAAAAATGGAACAACCGTACTGACCGGTTGTTCCATTTTGTCACGAACCTTTTTCACGAACAATTTTTTTCACGAACCTTTTTCACGAACCTACCTTATTTTTCGACAAGGTTACAACTTTATCAAAATGAAACGTCATGAGAATTACCTCAAAGCTGAAGTAAGAAATAAAGAGGCTTATAATTATTTACATACATACTATATGAATTTTTTTTGTATGAGTCAAAGTAAATTTAATAAATAAAAGAAAGGTAATAGATTATCATTATTTATTCCCACGTTTCCTCTCACTTGGAAAGTTTTTCGTAAATTTTTTAAAGTTAAAATTTAGTTGCTAATTCAACATATACGAATTATTGGAAATAAATGGCAGGCTGAAAATTTTAATATTTAGCTAACAGTAGCATTGATTAAAAAGTGCAACAGAAGTTTCCGGCTGGTACCAACTTCTACATTTCAGATAAAAATAAATATATATTGGAATTTTTATTGGAATATAAATTGGAATTTTTTCCATTTCGTCATTATTGTTACTGCTTATGTATCCTTTGATAAATATTAACTAAAATTGTTTTTATTTATTTAAAGAAAATTTGTTTTGTTTAAAGACATTTTTACTTTGTGCCCCCTTCCTGAAAAAAAATGCCCGACGACATTTTTTGGCTTGTAGGCAGTTTGAGTTTCAGGCCACTGATATAATTCATGAGCTAATATGGCTATGCTTCACTCGCTTGCTTCTATATGATTTAGATTTTGTTTAATTTTCAGTTTTTGTTTAATCTGTTCTCCATAATAATAGTAGGTATTAGAATGATTGTCAAATTTAATAAAATTCTCAAATCAACACCAAAAAGGGGTAGATGGTATTTCTGCAGTATGCAGGAAAAGTGTATATGAAAAACCCGGAGTCGAATTTTCTTTATAATGAGAATCAAATATCTGATCCTACGTATGAATAGTATGCAAAATAAAAAGAAAGGTTTTGAAATCTTATTTATCTGATTAAAAACACCCAAATAATGGGCAATTTTTTTAATCACAAAACTCATAAATTGCGATGAGATTTACAAAAAGGTACCAGGGTACCCAGCTATTGATATATTTCTATGTATTCACACTGGTCCGTTGACGCGAAATGCGGTCACGTGGAAAAAAGCGCTTTTTGGCTTACGTCAATACTTTTACACCACGGCAGAAACTTTCGTTTTAAAGGCTATCATACGCGCATACGAAATAACTCTTCATATCGGAAACTTGAAAGAAAACGTGTATTTTTGGGTGGTATTTTGGCTTCCTCAGGTTATATTTTTGAATTAAAATAGATCCCACTTCTGATAGATCAAAATATGCACTCATGGACAAAAAAATTAGCGCACCAAGAAGGAGTCGCCAAAATGAAACGAAATTTTACATACATAATAACTACTTTGATATAAGTAAATGATAATAAAATGAAATAAAAAAGATAATTTATTTCAGAGAAAAAAGCAAAAGAACGGAAGAGTTAATACTCCGTTCAACCTCCTCTAGCGCAAATGCACGATGCGATACGATCGGGCATTGGGTCATACAAGTTCTGTATAATGTCTTGAGACATTTCGTTCCATATTTTCTGTAACCTTGCCTCTAGTTCGTTAAAACTCGAGGGATGCCCAACTCCTCGTGCCAAATGATTCCAGACATGCTCAATTGGAGACAAATCTAGGGATGGGCAGGCCAAGGAAGGCTAGTAACATTGCGGAGACAGTCTTGTGACACCCTTGCCGTATGAGGCCGAGCATTGACTTGTTGAAAAATGGCTTATGGAAGCCGTTGTATGAGTGGCAACACATGTGGTTGCAGGATTTCATGAACATATCGCTGGGCTGTCATGGTGCCACGGAACAATACTAGGGGTGACCGTGTATTGTAAGCAATGGCACCCCATACCATTACACCAGCTGTGGGAGCGATGTGTCGCTGTACAGCAAAGGCAGGATTGAGGCGTTCACCACGGGCTCTCTACTCACGAACACGATTGTCATCACTGCCGAGATTGAATCTCGATTCGTCGCTAAAGACGACCTAGTTCCATTCCGCTGCAGTCCAGTTTCCTCGTGTTCGACACCACTCCAAACGAAAGCGTCGATGGGTGGGCATCAAGAGCAGCGCAAGTAATGGGCGCCGCGATACCAACTGTCCTTCAGCCAGGCGCCTTCGTATGGTTTGAGAAGAAACAGGAGCCCCTAGTGAAGGTGCTACCTTTGCCTAGATGGCGACCGATGAAGCAGTTGGCTGTATGCGTGCATTTCTTACGATGTGGCGGTCTTCTCGACGACTGGTCTGTCGAGGGCTTTCTGAGCCTGGTCTTCGTGTACATGACATCTCTCGGGTCCACTGGTCCCAACACCTCCTCACAACATAATCAGAGCGGCCTAATTGACGAACTACTCGCCTAGCTGACCACCCAGCTTCCATCATCCCGACGATTCTCCTCCTCTCAAATTGTGACAACTGCCCATATTGTCTTCGAACACGGCGTAAAGGCATGTCTACCTCAGCTCTTCCTTTGTAAATGATTCAGCACATTCAAACAAGCTTTGGTTACCTGTTTTATACTCCACAGAGTACGACGTTCAACACCCTCTACCGGCTACACGTAATGCGCAATCACACTGCATTTCTAATCATTTGCATATCTCCCCGACATGTACCTTCATTGCAAGTTCCGTTACGATCCCGCAATTATTTCTTGGTGCGCTAATTTTTCTGTCCATGAGTGTATTTTACTTCTTGTTTTACAAGTAGTGGGTTACATTAATATGACAGAGACGACTGCATCACCGGTACGCAAAATTTGAGGAAATGTGATTGAATGCCATCGTAAGATATTTTTAATTACTTTCGCATGACTCCTCAATAGTTCGGTGAATTTCTAGACGTGGTTAAACCATTTATCCAAAATCAGAACATTAATTTTCGTTGTATTGTTTGGAATATAGGAAATGAATATGCCGAAAAAGGATCTTTGTATATATCCAATTTAGTTTATTTATGAATTTTGTTGAATGATAAATTTAAAATTCTTAGTTGCATATATTTATTTCAGAGAATGAGTTTTCCATTGTATACAAAACTTTTTGCATGATATATATTCCTCCCTTAATAAAATTTGTTTAATTAATGTATTAAAATATTTTGCTATAATGTGTGTAGGATTTACAGGATTACTAAATAGTACATTAGAAAAAAAGTTAATAAAAAGCGAAATGGGGAAAACATTTTAAAACCTTATTTCGGCCTTACATACATATTTTTTACTCTTAAATGTAACTGTAATTACAATATATTAATGAAGACTCATTGTCTAGAGTTTTATTTCATAAAGTCACATTTGTCAAAAACTCTGTGAAGTAACAGCATGTTATATAATATTTTCTTTCTGTTTTGAAAATTGAAACTCTACAATAAGTAAATTTGCTAATGCTCACGCAAGTATTCTTTGAACTAAAGAAAAATTATCATCAAGATTAAACCTCTAGCACGGTTCTCATAAAATTTGTGAAAAAAAATGGTCATGTATTTTGAGGCAGACAAACAGAGAACCAGTAAATTCCTAGAATATTCCATAAAATCATCTTCAATCTAAGGTGGAATTTTGTCTTAATTTAAATGTATCACATAATGACAAGCTTCCTTTCTGTAGAAATAGAATTTTATAAACAAATGGTTTATTCGCTACTAGTCCTTTAAAATCAAGAACTCTCTAAATTTTTAAAATTAAAATAAAAACGTGACCTCATATTAATACGAATATCACTTTTGATAGTCTAGCGTCCGCCGAACGCTTTGTGCGTTCACTTTGTCCGTGTGTGGCTTTTCCACAAATCGTCTTGTAAACTGCGTTAAACGGTCGTTGTTATATGAAGGCTAATTCACATAATGCCGCCTGGAAGGTAAAATTCATGTTTGTAGTCACTGAATAATGAATGCAAAATCATCGTGCACAAAAAAAGGAGTCGAGGTAGATAAAAATTTGGTGTATTCGCATACACATCAAAGTAGGGAAAAGCAAAGCCCAAATATGTAGTTCAACTCATTGCTAGGGTGCCTTCTGTGAAAATTTAGTTTTTAATCTTCCTTTCCAGCAAACTGAATAAGCTGTGCTACTCTGAAGACTGCGATAAGTTTCTCAGTAAATAATTTTGTACAAACACCAACTGGGTTACAACACTATCCCCGATGGAACTTAATGCATAATCGTTGGCTCCGAGGGCCAATACTTTATTTATTAGATAACGGGAATCCGTAAGAGTAATTTTAAATTGCTGTATATTTAAAGTAAAGTTCAAAACCTAGCATTTCAAAGGCAATCATTCTTTCCTCACAATAATCTTTTGCTTTAGATTATTGTATAAAAATTATTAATCATATGTCATTTATGTATGATAATTATGGTTTATTACTCTTAACGCACTTGAGTTTCTTTTAAATAGTTTATTCAATTACTGTATTAATTTACGCATTCGCAATTGTTTATTAAGATATCTTTTATTAAGATTATTCCATTTGATTACATATTTTCCTTAAGAAGAATTTTTGAAAATATAGTCATTAAAAAACTATGGTAAAAGCTGGTTATTTGAAACGAGATATCTTAAAGCGATGCCTCAAGGAGCAAAACGTTGAAACTGACTCAAAACTCGCAGTCTCCGGCCGTTGGGAAAATACCGCCTCTGAACTCGTTTCTGATTGGTTACCTCTTTTCACCCTAACGCGTTGAACTGGTCTTTTAAGAATAATTACGTTGTTAAGTGCTTCGGTCTTTGTTTTTAATTCTAAGAATGTATTTTTCTTTAATCTGAGTACTCTTTTTCATGACCACTGCTTACAATGGTTAACAGTAACTGTACAGACTTCTGAAAATGCTTTTGGGACCGACTTGCTCTTTTCTTACATAAACAAGGCAGGCATTAAAGCCGATGCAATCAGTACAATTGCACTGCGTAGAAGATTTTACGGGCGGTAAAATTTTGAAGCTTCCAGACAGCAGAATATAACGGAGCAGAGATATCCGGGGCGTAAAAAGCCCGCCGCCAGCGAGCCCTGCATATAAAATGTTACTTTCATGGGGTGTTAAGAAAATAAGATTCTTTGATTTCCTTCGTAACAGAATTTGACTTAAAAAAATTATCCGTTATATGATATAAGAATCATTGATCAGGGAACACTCTTTTAAAAACTGATTTGTTCAACAAAGCATCATTTAAAGAATAAGATGATTATGTTTATTTTGCAGTAACGAAAATAGCCACCCCATTTGGTGTTAAATGATAAGAAATCATTAGACAATGCTTCAGTACCCAAGACATCACATTATTTAGTTCTGAAGATTAATTTGACATAATTACAATTTATATTTTAAACATTAAAATGTCATCACTTACCCCAGCCAATAAGATAAAACCATTTCAGAAGTTTGTCATCGGCAACAAAGGCTACGATGAGTAGAGTATGCAGATACAGACCTTCGCAAAACATCCAGAGATAATTCGACACCAGAAAGTAATGCACAAGCACATGGAGAATTTGACATGGAAGCTAGAGTAAGTAAAATGTAATGAAATTCACTAACAAATATGCATAATTAAATTTAAATAGCCTAAATAAATTAAATGCACTTACGAATATACATGGATATACATGAAATAATTTAAATTCCTGTGAATAACTGCATTCATGAATATGCACGAATAAATAAATGATAATCACCGCGATTAAGCTTAACGGTACTTTTTTTAAGTAAAGAGAAACCTAGCTGTTTCTACAGTTCTGTGAACAATCGGCCTCTTTTAATAGGCTAGTGACGGCAATCATTTCAATGTATACAGGTGTTCATCTAATATATAGTCAGTTTTAACTGTGAATAACTCTAAAATGACACAAGATAACTGAATTTGGCTGATATTATTAGTATGTGCATACAAACGGTAATCAAATTAGAAGATTCTCCAATATTGCTTAATATCCGTGAACAAGAACATAGTAATATTTATCCTCAGAAAATCTTATAACGTACATCATTTCACTAGCAGCTCTTTGGAAATGTATTGATGACATTTTCTATGCCTCAAATTCTTTTAGAATATCTTGGCAGATGGTTTTTTTTCTTCAAGGCTTTGGGGTTTTGAGGGTATTCACATGTAATAAATTTCCAAATGAAGAAATGGTTAGGTTTCGACTACACAAATATAGAACTCAGCTGATTGATCCAGAATAATGATTGAGATAGCATAAGCGATGGTTTTTATCCAAAACTGATCAATGATACATAGAGAAACGATATTATTCAATGAGATTGCAACTAATGTACTGACATTTCCTTTCAGTTCAATTGTGACCCGAAACATTGTTTCGGATTTTCGAATTAAGGTATGAGGCATAATTTGATCTTGCAGTTCTCTGACAAGTTAAGCAGAGTTTTCGCTTGCGATTTACACCCAGTATAACTCTATCGTAGTAATTATCTTTCCAAGGCGACCACTCTTGAAAGTGACCAGTATTTCTAAGGAACATAAAATGTCATCAGTATTGAGAATGATCGTCGATGACTGTTTGAAATTCGTTTGTCATTTTCAGTTAAGAGCTTACTTGCGATATCAATACCCAAACAAATTTCTTTAGATTTTTCCTGATGATCTTTGACATCCCAAGTAAATCACGATGTAAAATAAAGTTAGAGTTTATGTTTAGTTTTTAACCAGTTATTTTATGTTAACATCTTTTCTAGCTTCCTCATTTCAATTTTCTTGCCAGAATGTAAAGTTCCAGCTTGCGTGATATTCAAATAAGGAAAAAAAGAGAGAATGTTCAAACGAAGATTTTATAGAGTAAAAGGACAGAATGTTCTATCTGATGAAGGCCACGCTGCTAATTTAATTTCCTTGCTAGTAGTATTCTGCGGAGCTGCGTTAATCTCGCCATTAGGCTTGTTACGCCGACCTTAGGTCACAGCCAGTTTGCGCATTATTCTGTTAGTGCACCCGTTAGCTAACTTAATCTTCTTAGCTTTAATTCATCTATTATTTTTGACCTAAGCCATAATTACTGGCTTCTGTAAGCAGGAGTGGTGCCGTCTGTTAATTTTTATTTCAGTCAAATAAAGGCTTCTTTTCACCCCTTCTCTGTCTCTGTGGTACTTACAAGACAAAGTGATAATTCTCTAAGTCTTGTTGTTACTCATGCTCACTTGTCTGACAAAGCCATCCCAAGCCCACGGAATTTCTCGTGTCAAGGAGCGCAAGATTACGCCTGCCGTTGGCAACAGCCTTGAGCACTTAACAGGTGACAGTGCGATTTGGCTCAGTTCCGCCTCCAATTTTGAAGAAGAGCACTACGGGAGGACGGGTTCGAGAGTCTGCCACCCCTCTCCCCTTCCACCAAACCACATGAAAGGACTTTCGGCTCGCCGCATATTTTAAGTGCTGCCATGCCGCACCGACACTATACATTTACAAACATTCATGCCTTCTCCAGGAGTCGAACCCGAACCCTTCGGTCCGGCAGTCAGCGACGCTAACCACTATACCGGTTGGGGGCTCTAAATCTTAAGTGTTCCCAGTACATTTGTTATTATCAAAGAATACTCTATAAAGTAAAATAGTAATAATAATAAAAACTCGGTAATAAAAATATGAAATGAATCACAAATAAATATTTTTTTTAAAATTTGCCACAATATATGAAAATGTTCCTTTTCTCTCTTTCCTGAAACGGCAACAGAAAAACGGAAGAAAAAATTCACTTCTTATGCTGGTTAAAGAAACTTACAATTATAATTACTTTTATGTAATACAAAAGACTAATCCAACAGCCACGATGATCGGTGTAACCACACAATTCTCCTGTTTCAATAGTTTCAGAGCACAAGTTTTAGCTCAGAATGTTAAAAGTTTTTAAAGTAATTTTATTTATAGCGCTTAAATTATTTTCTTAGGTTTAAGAGCTGAAACATTTATTTTCTTTCCCTTTACTGTATTTTTCTTCACCATCTTACAGTTTTTTAAAACTTCACAGCATATAATAATTATAAAGCATAATTAAATTTGGTTACTATGTTCATGGCAAAGCGAACATACAGCGACTGGTGAGCAATAAAGCATAATTATTGAACATAATCTCCTCATTACATAAACAAACAGTAATTTTAAATACTCTGAATTAATGGGTAATTCTAGGTAATACATTTGTATAACATATAATGATTTATCCGTTAACATATTTATGTTAAGACAGCACAAAGTGTGACGAAAGAATAATGCTTCGAGCTTACGAACGTTTCATAATGTTTTGCGAAGATTCATTGCATTATCACGTTATTTCTCCTTTCCGTTTTTCTCACCAGAATGTAAATGAGATAGTTAATATTTAAATTAATGCTTTTGGATTTTGAGACAGCGTGTGTTTCTGGCTGCTCGTGAACGCTACATTTAGTTCCTGACAGCTTGGATAGTTGTAATCATTCGGTTCCGCTTTATTTCGCTGCTGACAGTTTTATTTTGAAGCTCCGGTTAGAATTACTAATCCATCTTAGAGTAACATATAATTGTGTAATCACTGACAACTGTTGCACGTTTAACTTGAATCTGACTGTCTGTTTTGTTACATCCCCACGAGCTGCGGTTGATTTTGTTAGCAAAAGAAAGTGCATTTATGTTCTAAAATTCAAAAAGATTATTTAAATCTTTTCATTGCTTGCAGTTGCTTTAGACGCAGCGGTAATTCACTTCATGTCTGATGGGGTTAGTAGTTCCAGATCAAGTAAAACTCTATAAGTTGTAAGGTTTTAGTTAAACTAACAAAGTTTTATTTTAATTTAAATCTTTCTATCTCCTCTCTGTTTCAACTTCCCGTCAGAAGAAGCGCGCGTTTTCAGCTTATGCTAATTTGAAGTACAGCGAAGTACTATTTAAACCAGAGGTAGAAACCTTTCAGTGTGAGAGAGCTTTAGTCTCAGATCACGGTCACTCTGCTCAACGTTTGCCTGACCAGCTAGCAGCTAAATTTATAAGCCATAGTTCTTACGACGTGATTGCATATTGAAACAAATTGAAGTGTGCTAGTATTAGTATATCTTGCTACGCACCCTTTTAGGTAGAGGCCAAACTCCGGGAATCGCTCTGTGAGCAAAGTTTGATTTAAGTTCTATTTAAATTTAGTTTAAATTTATTTGATTGTTAAGTTAGGCCCAAGTGCGGTCTTTTACTTTTTGTATCTCTCCCGAGTTGGGAAGTGTGTAAACAATAGTAATTTAATAAAAGAGGATTTTACATCCCTTTCACGTGCAGTTATTCTCTAGCACAGCAGTTATATCAGAACAAAGCTAACATTTTATCAGCTCACTGTTCCAGTTCAGGACTTAAGACTTGAGGATAAGGACCCTATTACAGACTTTACCAGGTTGCCTAAGGCTATGCACAGAACACTCAGTCCTGATAGTGGCGCCCCAACAAAAAGAAGAGGATGGCCTCAACGACAAGAAGACGAACCTGAGATACCTGCTGTACCTGTCCAGAATCCTGATAGTACCTCCTGGCCTAGAAGGATTTGGCTCTATCGTACAAACCATGCGAACAGCCATGAAGCCAGCGGCAGGTTTTGACGGCAAGACAGCCGTAATTAATTTCCTAGAAAAGCTAGACTCCCACTTCATGCTATATCCAGTTCACGAATTTCAGAAAATCGCTCTTGCTACCAGCGCTTTGAAGGGCCAAGCGCTAAGTTGGTTCAAGTGCATCGGAAAGAATCTCTTGGGGGAACCAGGAAGCCCCACATATACGTATGAAAATTTCAAGAATTCCTTGGTGAAAGCATTTCCTGTGGTACGAGACCGAGCCAGACTGGAAGCTGAACTTTTTAGTCGATATCAAGAAAAAATAGAAGATTTGTCAAATTTTATTTTGAGAAAAATTCAAGTTTTCAAGCTTTTGTATGGAAGTCGCCCGGATCCTGAAATTATTCAAATTATACTTCCTAGGCTACTGCCCCAAGTTCAAGATTTCATCGAGCTAAGAAACCCAACGACGTTAGACAGATTATTTGAGCTCGCAGTACAATTTGAAAGCCGAAGAACAGCCGACAACGAACGACGACGCCAATTTGAGCGAAGAAGTCAGTGGAGTTCGCCAAGACCCCAGCAAAAGCAAAATCAAAGTTACGGGAATAAGGCGAAGCAATGGCCGAAGAAAGATGTGTCTCCTAAAGCGAGCGGCGAACGAAGGGAATTTAATAGAAGAACAAGCAAAGATTCCGAGGGCAACCAGAAGAAAAAGAATTTAAACTAAGAGGGATTTCTTCGAGGAAGGTGAAGAAGTCCGAAGCAGCGCAAAACCCTTCCAAAATCAATTTAAACACCGTGGTCGTTAAGAATTTGAGTTTGCCGAAGATTGAAGTTCTAATCAACAACATACCGGCGACAGCCCTCTTGGATACAGGAGCCCAAAGCAGCTTCGTATCGGAAAGATTCTTTAAGAAGCACTTTCGACGTTACAGAATTTTTAGTGCAAGAGACACGGATGTCATAGCGGCCCAAGGAGAAAAATGTAGCTGTTTAGGAAAAGTACCATTGTTCGTGCGTATCAACAACGAACAGGTAAGAATCCTGTTTTATATTGTGCGTAACCTGCAGACTTGTATTATTCTAGGTGTGGACTTTTTTAGTTTGGCAGAAGCAAAAATTGATTTCAAGGGGGGAGAACTAACATTAAATATGAAGCCAATTGAAGCGAAGAATGATAAGCCCCCGCAGCTGGACTTGGAACATTTACAAGCAGAGGAAAAAGAGAAAATCCAAGGTCTGGTAAGTCACTTTGCGAATTTATTTAGTGATGTACCAGGCTTTACGCAGGTGGTGAACCACGACATTGACACGGGGGACGCTCAGCCAGTTAGGCAAAAGCCATATAGATATGATAGGACAAAAGAGGAAATAATTGAACATCATATTAAAGAGATGTTAAAGAATAAAATCATCACGCCAATTTCTAGCAGTTATGCTAGCCCCGTTGTCCTGTGTAAGAAAAATAATGATTACCCGATTACGCACCCGAAGCGGTGGCGTTTTGCTATAGATTATCGCAAGTTAAATTCAGTTACAAAATATCCTGTATATCCGTTGCCGATAATTGAAGAAATTATTCGAAATATTTCGTCTACAAAATACATGACTACATTAGATCTCACGAGTGGCTATTTTCAGATTGGGGTAAAACCCGAGGACGTACACAAAACCGCGTTCATAACGAAATCTGGTACGTACGCATTTCTTAGAATGCCGTTCGGATTATCCGGCGCGCCGGCAACGTTCCAAAGATGTATGGACATCGTCTTAAGACCAGTCCTTGGTAAAAGCACTTTCATATATTTAGACGATATTATAATTACGAGTAGTACTCTAGAACAACACTTACAAGATTTAAGAAAAGTATTTTCATTGTTAAACGAAGCTGGTTTAAAGATAAATGCGTCTAAATGTAAATTTGCCGCAAAAGAGTTACGTTATTTAGGATTTAAAATTTCCCAAAAGGGAATCGAAACGGATCAGTCAAAAATAGTAGCCATTAGAAATTATCCTGTTCCTAAAACAGCGAAGAAATTATCGTCGTTTCTCGGGATGTGTTCATATTACCGGGCTTTCATTAAAGACTTTGCAAAAATAGCTGAGCCACTGCTAAAGTTGAAAAGAAAAAAAGCTAGGTTTTCGTGGTCAGCAGAAGCCAACTTGGCGTTTCAAAAATTGAAAGACGCATTGACTCAAGCTCCCGTCTTAAAATTTCCAGAAGGGGATAAGGGATTAGAGATTTCAGCGGACGCTTCAGATTTCGCGATTGGTGCAGTGCTTTCCCAAAATGGTCAGCCCGTGGCTTTTTTCAGCCGAACATTAAATGAAACCCAAAGAAACTATTCCGCAACAGAGAGAGAAACTCTCGCAGTGTTAGCATCAGTACAGAAATTTCGTGTGTTCTTTGGAAGTTCTCCAGTAACTGTATATACCGACCACGCGGCGGTCACTAGACTCTATTCTGGAAAAAATTTATCACCCAGATTAATAAGGTGGGCTCTCAAATTACAGGAATATAACCTAATAATTAAACATACGCCGGGAAAAGAAAATGTTGTGGCAGATGCTTTAAGCAGAATTAACTTAGATGAAAATGGAAGTGTAATTAAGATAGCCATGTTAACATCCAAAGTATTAGATTCTCGTGAAACAGTAATAGCCGAACTCAAAAAAGATCCGGAGTTCAAAAATATATACAATTATTTGGCCGACCCTGAGAATTTCAATCATCCGGATATTGTGCCGATAAGAAATAGGGCCGAAAATTACGAATTAATTGACGGACTGTTATTCTATACGAAAGCTACTAATGAGAATCATGAATATAGACCGGTTATCCCAGCTAGCATGAGGTTGAATGTATTAGAAGAGTTGCATGATTGTGCCATTTCGGCTCATTTAGGTATAAGAAAAACTGTTCAGAGAGTTCGCGAGGCAGTTTTCTTTCCAGAACTGCAAAAGTTTACTAGGGCGTATGTCCAGTCGTGCCCAACATGTCAATTAAATAATTATGTTAATTTCCGCCCGGCCGGGTTCCTAAATAGTATTAAATCAGAATTCCCAAATCAAATAATAGGCATCGATTTACTTGGACCTTACCCTCGAAGTAAAGTTAATAAAAGCCGATATCTTTTAGTTATAGTGGATCATTTTAGCAAATGGTTAGAGTTAATTCCGTTAAAACGCGCGTCTGCAAAAATTGTAGTAGATTCAATTCTAAATAAGTATATTTTAAAATACGGGGCGCCCCTAAAAGTTATTTCAGACAATGGTCCTCAGTTTGTTAGTAAAATGTTTGAGGAAATGTGTGCAAAACTGGGCATACGTCATCTAAAGATGGTCCCGTATCGTCCGCAGTCAAACATAGCGGAACGGGTGAATAGAAATGTAGTGAAAATAATTCGTAGTTATGTGAAAAACTATCACTCTACCTGGGATAGCCATATAAATGAATTTGCATTTGCCCTTAGGACCGCCAAACACGATACTACACAAAAAACACCCGCTGAACTCTTCTTAGGAAGAAAGATCTTGACCCCCCTAGATAAACTGTTCTTTGTACAAGAAAGGGCAGAAGAATTTAAAATGAGTGACATACAGAATTTAATACGGGAAGCTACCGGTAACATAGAAATGGCCCAGAGGAAACAAAAATTATATTATGACCAAAAGAGAAGAGGGGTCAAGTACAATGTGGGAGATGAAGTTCTGAAAATAAAACATAACTTGTCAAATGCCCCAGAAGAAAAGGTGGGGAAATTCTTTCCGCGTTTTGAAGGCCCTTTTATAATTGAAAAAATTACAGAGACAGTGGTTATATTAAAAAGAAATTATGGACAAACACTCAAAGCAAATGTCGATCAGCTAAAACCATTCTATAATCGCAACAGAATGCCAATATTTAAAGATTTTTTTCAGGATCCGAGGCAATCGACTAGCCAGGAAGATGTACTTCAGCAAACACAGCAGGAACCAGCTACAACGGCATCGAAAAGTCAGAAAAAGAAAGCTCCCCCTCAACAAAGTAGAAATAAGAACCAAAAATGTGGATTCAAAAGAAAGTCTCACGATGCAGGTGACCACATCTACGAACGGACCCATGAGCAAGCCAAGAGAAGAAAACAGAATGGGCAAGGAAAGCCCAATGTATCCAAAAGAACTGCAGAATCATCGGACAGGTGCCTGAGAAGCAAGAAACGTCGATTGCAGCCTGAGAATCAACGTCCCGAATACAGCAGGAACCAGGAGAGAAGGGCCCAGTCCACCAAACGACCAGCAGAGCAACCTCCTCTTCAAGGGAAATTTCCGAGGATACAACGACGGAATTTCGAAAGGAAAAGAGATAAGCAAGCTCCCAAAGAAGAACAACCAAAGGCGAGGAGACTGAACCAAGCTACAACATACTCAATTTTCAAAGATTGGGCCAAGAAAAGGATGGATGACCATAACAAGATAAGCAGAATTTCGTATTCAAAAGCTTAGTTAGATTTTGAGTGTACTGCAAGTTGCAGGGTCGATTTTACCTCAAGCGAGGTTGAGTTTTACGCCAAGTGGGCGATAAGTTCTCATATTGAAAGAAAAATATTTTTGTTTAAAAAATTTGTAATTCTTAAAGACTTAAAATTGCTTAATGTTTGTAAAGTAGATTCTTAATGTTTATAAATAGATTAATTTTGTAAAAGCAATGAATTGCTGAAAAGAAAAATGTTAACTAAATGATTTTGTATGACGCTTTGTCGAAAGACTTGTAAAATGTCTAGAATGAAAAATCGGAAAATTGAAGAACACGATTTAGTCTGTGGACTATTATTTCAATGTAATTTGATATTTCAGGAACGTACCTTCAGAAAGGAATAGGAAGCACTTGCTGTAAGCTTAGAAATTTAACCTATATTTGTATTTCATGACTGCTATGAAATTGTTAGTGTTATAAAATGTAACAAATAATATTATGCTAGCAATGCACGTTAAGAGCAATATCAATGTGAATGTTGTGTGCAAATTGCGAATTGTATGCATGAAAAGTTATAGTAATTTTAGAATGCAAGTGTTAATTAGGCTCTCCACCAAATACACTTAAAGTGTTAGACATAAAGCTAGTGAGAACCTTAGGTTTAGCTTGTTATAGGGCGTCTTTTCAGGTCTCGTATGTCAAGTTCTAACTAATGTTAGTCGATCGTAGGTGGAAGAGTTGAACACCCCCGAACACAGAAAACCCGCAATGGCGGTTTGCTTTGCATCCAACACCGGTGAGAGAGCATTGGGGGAAGAATTTAATTGTGCTTGAATGATAATGTGTGTGTGCGAATTTACACGGGTAAGAATAAAGAATTGTACCCAGAAATTACTGTTATTATGTTATACTAAAATTCCTTTCCTTCCAGATTTTGCTGGAAGGAGTAAGACTCTTGAAAGAAAAATGTTGAAGATTGTTGTTCCAGCAAATTTCGTCTGTATTTTTCACAAACAGATATTGCCTTGTAAGAGTTGGCCTAAGTTTAGAAGAGTTAAATTTTGACTATTTATTTAGAATTGCGAGTTTCAACATGGTCCGTTTGGACCACAGTAGTTTAACTATCGCAATTCTGGCGGGAAGTATGTAAGGTTTTAGTTAAACTAACCAAGTTTTATTTTAATTTAAATCTTTCTATCTCCTCTCTGTTTCAACTTCCCGTCATAAGAAGCGCGCGTTTTCAGCTTATGCTAATTTGAAGTACAGCGAAGTACTATTTAAACCAGAGGTAGAAACCTCTCAGTGTGAGAGAGCTTTAGTCTCAGATCACGGTCACTCTGCTCAACGTTCGCCTGACCAGCTAGCAGCTAAATTTATAAGCCATAGTGCTTACGACGTGATTGCATATTGAAACAAATTGAAGTGCGCTAGTATTAGTATATCTTGCTAAGCACCCTTTTAGGTAGAGGCCAAACTCCGCGAATCGCTCTGTGAGCAAAGTTTGATTTAAGTTCTATTTAAATTTAGTTTAAATTTATTTGATTGTTAAGTTAGACCCAAGTGCGGTCTTTTACTTTCTGTATCTCTCCCGAGTTGGGAAGTGTGTAAACAATAGTGATTTAATAAAAGAGGATTTTACATCCCTTTAACGTGCAGTTATTCTCCAGCACAGCAGTTATATCAGAACAAAGCTAACATTTTATCAGCTCACTGTTCCAGTTCAGGACTTGAGACTTGAGGATAAGGATCCTATTACAGACTTTACCATGTTGCCTAAGGCTATGCACAGAACACTCAGTCCTGATAAAGTTATTTAACCCAATCTTCGGAACTGAACCTATCTGTGGCAAATGAATAGAATAACTACTATCATCAACAAACTGAACAATTATATAATCATGAAAGGAATGATATAAAAAGTGCAGCAATTAGATTTGATGAGTAGAATGATCATGAAATATTTTTGGTTTCATAATATTTTCGACTAACTGTATTAAAATTAACTGATATGTGAAACACTTGTATAGCAGATACTTGGATCAAATGTATACCGTAAATGTATACGACAAGCATGAAATATTAAATTAACAAGAAATGTAGTTCCTGAAAGTTGCATGAAGTGAATAATCAAACACGAGCTCCTAACTTGTTTTCTTACCCACGAAAAACCGGATAAGTCTTATTGAATTGATTCAAAATATATTGTTCTCTTTAGTGGCCTTCTGTCAATTCTTTTCACTTTCAGATCTGTAACTGTACTTCCTCCGGAACACACACGCTTCGGATTCCCGGAAGCTGTTCGGCGGCGTGAAATATTATTAAAACTAAAAAGGAAACTATACATTTCCCTGTTTCCTGAACATTTCTATTATATGAGCAAGTTCGCTGTTGAATATAAATTTCGCCTCTAAATTTCTTTCAAAAGTTGCAGCACTACTCCAACAGAAGATTAAAAATATATGATTTATATTCAATCCACAACAATACATTATTAGAGTAGAACGGCAGTTATCTAGCTTGGTTGTATTGATTTCTAGGTTAAGTAAAGTTAAACTTGTTATCATTTACATACATATTTCATACTAAACTTTTATTGAAATAAGGAAAATAAAATAGGTAATACAGGAAAGCAGATAGTATCTTAAAAAAACCGTTAAATTAATTTAGATAATTAAATGCGAAAAAACAATCCTATAATGTTGCTTGTCCTACTTTTTGTATAAATATAGTCTACAAGTATTTTTGGAAAAGGATTTGCTGTATTTAAAGTTTAGTATAGGGTGGTTCAAAAGAATTGTATTTAAATTAGAAAAATGTAATCAGTAAAATGATGCGGTTTTGAAAGAAATGCCCGGAAAGGCACGGGATATTTTTAATAATGAGATATTTTATTGCCAGAATAATTATATTGTTCATGGATAGGTTTTGCTTCAACTATGTCAGAAGTTCATACACTCGTACAGCACAGTTCGAAAAACAGTGAGGATTATAGTGTTCAGTGTGACGGCTGTCGTTCACAAGAATGGCCGTCAAATATGATATGAAACTGCTCAGTTCAGCTATAATTCCTTTTACATGATAACAAATAACTTCTTTCAATGTGTTCAGTAACGTCGACTGACCTCTGTATACCTATGATTTCAAGGGAAAATGTGGAATGGAAAGTTTAACACTAATGTGCTACTTTTTGAATTATTAAATTTTTACTTTTCTATTACTTTTGTATCATCGTGTATTCTGTGTTTATTCTACGAATCATTGTTCGCCTTTTGGTGCACCTCATTTGTATGTGAGTATTTTATTAATGAAAATAATCACTCACCTTCCTCCTGAATATAAAATGATGCGTTGTAATACTAGTTAATGAGAATATTTGGAGTTCAAAATATTGTGGTACATTGATTGAATTATATGCATAGTTGCAAGACGCTGGCATGCTTAGAACAAACACATATGAATCAGTACACGAAGTTAGCATACCTTTTTCCTAACCCACAATTTTTCTAAAGTTAAAACGCATACAATGGCAAACATAATGAAAGGAACAGATAAAGAATGCAGTCTAACATAATTAATTATGTTGTGATTTGTTACCCTTATTCTATTGAACAGTGTAGTTAATTTTCAGAAGCAATTTACAGAAATAATACAGTTGGTGGTGTTTAAAAAATTAGAGAATATTAATTTTAATTACAATTTTAATACCAAACGTTAAATAAAACTTGTCCAATTCTTTCTCCTTATTTGGATTACTACTGGTAAACAGTGGGTTTGTATTTCCTTTAGTGCTATGAAAGAATCTAATTTAGTGTATATCCTTGATTCCCTACAGATATCGAAGAGACTTATATCCGTTCACAAAATTACATTTGAAAAGTTAATGGCACATTCAATTTTTTTGTGTTCATTAAACTACACCGTCAAAGAAAGAAAATGCCATACCATAAAGAATCATTGCAAATAAACCACATTTCGAAAATAATAAATTATTAAGCGACAAATGATTTCTTTTCAGACATGCAGCAATAAATAACTAAAATACGCACGGCACCATAAGATTTTGTGGCCTCATTTTTGACAATACATTCTTGAATATTTCATTGCAACATAAATGTTCAAATCACGTCATGATATCGTGCATTATGCGTTGTAGAACGTTTCTTCGTTTTATGTATGTGAGACACATAATAGGTGAAAGATCGGGAGATTAGGATGGCCTAGGAAACATTTGCACACATTGCAGAGCACTCAGGTTCAGACCAGCAGTGTGTGGCCAAGCATTATCTTGCTGATAACCTTGCTTGCTTGCTTTGAATTGCTCTGAAGGTAAGAAAAAAGACTGGGCTATAGCACATAATCAGCACAGATTAACATAGTGTCAGTAACGCGAGATAGACAAGACTGGTTCTTATTATTAATAGCACCCCAAACCATTTCTGAATACTGACGGACAGTGTATCGCTCGAAAATGGTAGATGCATCCACGCAGTGGTCATGTGCCCATCAAATCTTTACACGCTGATCGTCATTTGTGTGGCGGAAGCGAGTCTTGTCGCTGAAGACTACATTGTCCTATTCGGCACTCAGTGCAACTCTGCTACGATAAGATTGCAAACATTCTTCATGATGGCTAGCTCTCTATGGGAGCTTTCTTAAAGAGCAGCCAAATACTAAACCTTAATTGGCCATGCTTCGCGAAACAGTCCGCGTCAATACTGGAATAGGTTCGAGTTAGGAATAAGTGCAAGGACCACCTATTATTTACCCTGAGTAAGTAGTAAAATGCCTCTTACACTAGCTATCCAGATTAATATCGCCTTCCTGGGGACCACAGTACCGTTCTGGTACCAAGATGCTAGTGCTCTTTGATGCAACCAACACTGCAAGCTCTCCCACCGCTGGCAGTGTTATTAGTTGTCACGTTTCGAACTTGAACAAGTGAGGCCATTTGCATCGCTGCCTGGACTATGCATTAAACCTTTTAGTCATGCAATGGCTGTAACAGGACGACATTGCACTGCCGTTTAAGTAATATGTTAGCCTGCATGGGCCGAGGAGGCATTTAATTACGTATGCAATGACTGCATGTTCATCATATCTGGCCGTTCTTTCCTTAGAGATGCACAAACTTAGCCCTTGCAGTAGTTATGAGTGCTAGTGTCCTGCTTCATGTTGTTAGCGGTGCTTATGGCTTTCCTGTGCAGTTGCAAGAGTAAATATTGTATCTGTATTTAATTGCGCTGTTGCTGAACCTCTTTTTTTTTGCAGCTAATTTGTGCTGCATACCTCTTGACCTCTGGCAGCTAGAAAGTCACTACCTTTGCAAATTTATTCCTTAAGTGCTTATTTGTGATTGCATGTTTGTGGAATGGGAATAAATTCCTCCTGAATTCGGCTTCTTTAGGTGAAACGACTCTGTAACGGCCAAGAAAAAGTTGTTGTTCGGAGTTATCGTAATCTCTTTTCCCATGCGTATAGCAATCTGTTGAAGAGAGATTCTTTGCAAAGAAGTACGTAGGAAATGAATCGTGCGCCGTGGTAAACCATGTTAAACATGGTAACATGAATTGGAGAAGAAATAACTTTGGAAAAGGTGTTGCAAACTCTTCTATATAGTGCAAACATCTTGTAAACTTTGCAAAGTGTCTCCAATTATGACCATTGCAAAGTGTCTCCAATTATGACCATTGCAAAGTGTCTCCAATTATGACCATTGCAAAGTGTCTCCAATTATGACCACACCGTGAATGAGATCGGTGTGATGTCATATGCAGCACTTAGCTCGCTCTGATGTCTGTCTCCTTGGTCTGACACGTTTAAAATGCTGAAACTTTCCTTCCTGGGTCCAGTGTGACCAGATCCGACCAATAATTGAGGCATAACTTAATTTGTCCATAATACAGCAAAAGGACCAACTAGTGGTACGGAGGCCTAACTTAAACCTATTTTGAACTTTTCGTTTGCTAATACGTAGCACGAAGATGTCTTTAGAGGCAGTACACTGTTTTAGTTTCTTCACTGGACTCGGAAATACAAGAAAAACTCACGTATCAGATGCCGAAACAGACGGTTTTGATCCCGCGTGATAATCGTTTTATTTGTCTGCAAATGCAGTCTTATGCGTAACTTTTACGTTTGCAGTCCCACAGAAATTTTCATTGCAATGCGTTTGCTTTTCATGTCCTCTTTCCGGTAATATGTTGTAATATGCTGAACAATGGACCTTCGCTTTATCAAACAGAATTCAATGTTACATCTTTTTATATTTTTTGCCATTCTTTTTATGATGTTTCTTTTTCCTCTTTACGGCCTGTTTACCTTACTACCAATAACAGAGTTTAATCTTATCCCTAAGAGAAAGCTTATAAAGAATCAAGGATTGCTTTTGAAAAAAATAGGATAATTCATTCAATTTTAATTTTAATAACCATTTCCGTTCTATTGCAGATGAGAAGATAACTTCCAAAGCTTCGTAACACTATTAGATGGTGTATTGTCTAAATCGTAAAAACTGGCAAGTGGCATATAAGTAACCAGGTTTGCAAAGGAAATAATCAAAACCAAATGCTGATGCAAAATTTTAAGTTTATTTTGAAACATAATGGAGCTTAGTTTTCCTAATGAACAGTTAAGCTAGCAATAAAAATTGTTATGAACTATAAACCTTATAGTGGATTTTCGATGAATAGCAAAATAAATTGGAAAGGCCTTAAAAGTCAAGAAATAAAAAAAATTAAACTCATTTTTATCTTTTAAGAAAGCTACGCACACTAAAATTCAAAAACGAAACTAAGCTTGCGAAATATATATAATCTTGAAACAATAACTGAATCAAAAGAAGTCAATAAAGCTGCAAATGACAGTCATATCAACAGTGCTACTAAGCGGCTTACAGAAAGCTATAAAAATCTCATAACAGCTTCAGAAACTTGTTCAAGAGAGATGCTTAAATGGGAAAATATGGAAGAGAGGGAATTAATCGATGAATGTATGAGAAAAAAACATGCGAATAACTAAAAGAAAAACAAATTCCAAACAATTAAATCTAAATGAGAAAGTCAGAAATTCTGATTACAAATCCGTAATAAGAAGATGCAACTGCTGCAGGAAAAGAAAGACTGCAGATACTAATGAGAAAGAAAAAAAGCATTTAAAATAAAAATATTCCCAAATTTAAGCATCATAAGCTCCTAAACAAAGGGAATTATGAAGCCAGGCACAGGAAATCTGCAAGAAATACAAACATTTAAAGATAAAAAAACTAAGAGCAAGATATATGCTAATTGTTTTATTATTCTGTAGTACTTGTAATATTTCGTTAAATAGACATTGGAATTATAATATAGCTTAAGGAAAGCCAGACTAATAAATTGTTGCATACTATGCGCCTTAGTAAGTTCGGTTGTTGCCAACTAAACAACATTTCAGAAGTTGTCATAAAATGAATTTTCAGAATTTTTCCAGGAATTTCTGATAAAGTTTCAGAAGGAAGTTTTTTTAAAGCGTTTTAGAAGATTCCCGTTTCCGTTTTCCCTACTTTGTACAAACAGCAACCAGAGAGGATCAGCGAGTTCGTTGAGAGTTGATCTGTACTGTGTGTTACTGAGTTTAAGAATTCATAGCTTTTTAATCAATGCTTTGGAAGATCAAACTTTGCTTGGAATGCTTTGGAAGATCAAACTTTGTTGTTGGTTGAGAATTTCAAAGTAGTGGAATTTGGACAGCAGTTATTCTGCATTTCTGGAAATGAATTAATGATATTTATTCCTTCGCTACGGGATGTTTTTAGCATTATCTCTTGCCTTAAAGTATTGTATTGCATAAGTCATATCTTCATATATAGAAATAGTCATTGGTTGCTGTTGCAAAAAATGTTCAAGTTTTCCGCTTCATCTCGTTTGATTAGATCCTTACAAATCCATACCGCATAACAATATTATCTGTTTCTCCAGTCCTGGTTAAGCAGCAAAACATATTTAAGAATACTGTATAGCATTTACAATTAATATTGTTAGTATTTGTAATGGAGATTTCGAAACCGATCGAAATAAATATATTAAGAACAAATTTCTTTTTGCAGGAATGGAACCTGGGAGAATTGCGTTTTGATGGGAAATTTAGTTTCGAAAATGAAAAGATGATAGTGCACAATTTCAATTAAATACAAATTAAAAAAGTTATGGAAACCAAAAGCTATCAAAATACTTTGTTGGAGAAAAAATATAATTAGTGAGCTCTAACAAAAAACTCAGGGATATTTAATTTCGGCTCTGAGAAATATTTATATTACACACATTTCTTTTGACTTCTCGGAACAAATTCAGAGAAATGAAAGTTTTTCTCCAAAGTTATGCTCTGGAATGGTCTGCATATGGAAAAATCACGCAAGAGGTACTTCGGGTGACATCTAGGCAGTAAAAAAACATAAAGAAAGTACTAACAGATTCAAAATATGCGATACGACTTTATTCAGATATTATACTGCACTAGTTGTTGTGCTGCACATAAATTATTATTAAAGATGACATAAATTGAATAACTGATACAACAGCGAGAAACAGCAGCAAGAAAACTTCAATCTGTGGTAAGAAATATGATCACTGTTGGCTGCAGTGCGGGTTGTAAGCTTTCTATTGTTGCTCAGGATGAAGTTACCAACAAGCTCTTAAAGCATAAATATCTACTGCCCTAAAGTACAGAATCGTTGCTGAGGGCTAACAACTTGTTGTCAGGGATTTCCGATGAAATTTTAACACATGTTCAATTGTATTATAAGGTATTTCTCCCGCCTTCTTAGCATGCGTTCGTGGTGTAATGGCCAGCACACTTGGCGCGTATTCGAAAGGTCCGAGGTTCGAGTCCCGGCAAGGGTATTGCTTATTTTTCATATCTCCTGCTTTCAAAAAATGCTTAGTGACTCTACAGTAATTAGGTCTGAAGAAAGTCATGTACCGAAGATTTTTAATCTATGACAACTCAGTGACAGTCGCTGTACGATGGGATGTACTGTTGTCGACCCAGAAGAAAAATAAAGGACTACTGCAATCTGGAAAAAATACTTGTAACGAACGAATGAGAACCTTGGTATCAGAAATTGAACCAGGCACTAAACATCCGTGAGAGATATAAAACCCAGTATGAACCCCATGCATTATGACCTCTCGAAAGGGATATCTGCTGTCTCGAAACTGGTACTTTCAAATGAGATTGTCGGTTTACCGCTCTCCTCAGATGTTTAAATTTCCAGAATCGCTAATGGCACTAAACCGACTCTTATTCCTCAAGGGTACTCGATTCCACTGCTAAGTTTATCAGTCCTTCTCTTCTCAACACTGCAGAAAACGCCATCGCCAATGGACAAGTGTCAGTAGCACACACCACATATGTCCCAGGTCTTACATCCCCTGTAAGACAAGATGTTTGTCTTCTCTTGTGGTAGTTGTTCATGAACAACCACTACCTAAACGTTCGGACAAATGTTCTTGCCATTCGAAATGTCGTTCAAGTACATAACATGATGCTTTCTGGGATTTCGAATTCATTAGCCTCATTAATCACATTTGATCTTCTTCAGTTTTCAAGTGATTTAGCTCAAGACGCTGTTTAAGTGACACTTAATAGCAATTCGATGGCATTCAAACTAAGTTGAATTGCACAATACTTTTCCCTGAAATGCTAAGCTTGCATAGTCATGGTGCCTTATATTCTTGACATACGTTCATAGTATAACATGCGTTACATTTTCCAATGCGATTCCCCCGACCTTAAGATTGGCTCAACAGTTATCGGTTAGTTTAATTAGTTAAATATTATGCATTTGATACGTAACACGTATTTGATTGGATTTAATATCATTCTTTAAGCACTCAAATCTTAGTTTGTTCATCAGTTGCAACGGTTGTTTTTGGGTAATTTATTTATAACATTAGGAACATCATGTCTTGTTAAGCACGCGCGCAATAGACTATTTTATGTTCATAAAAGTTTAACTTTTTTATATTTAACTAAGAAAATAATACAATAAGGATCTACAAACTTTAATACAGAATTTATAGCTTTTGGAGGAAAGCAGATTGTGTGAACGAATGTCGGAGTAGTATACAGCATTGTATTACAAAATGCTTTCGGAATCATAACAAACGGCAAACCAGACATCGCTGTCGTCATACCTGTTCAGAACCCAAACATGATTCTGCTTCTTATGATAAATATTTTGCTCTGAGGCTGCGTAGGTACGATAGGCAGCTGCTCAAAGCTATTGGATAAATATCATGACGTTTGGGCCACACAAACAAATAGAATATTTGATTTTGTATTTCGAAATTGCTACGCATAGACAGACATGAAATATATCTATTTTCGTCGAAAGCATGATTTTATTTCAACTGCGCAATGTAATATGAAATCCATTGATCGAGAATATTTTCTGAACAAAAGACAAAAATATGTCATGAACAGTCACGAACTAGAGCTATTGATACATTCAATAAATTAAAAAAAAACCTTACGAATTAATTTTAATAATAAATAAATTTACTCTTGATAACTAGAAACGATAAAATTCAGATGCTTATAAAGCTTCACTCATGTTTCAAACATTACCTAAATCTAATGAAAATATGTATAATAAACTAAAAGTATGATTAAAGATCTGAAATCCTTAAAAACTCCTGAACTGCTAATAAGAGCAAGATCTGAAGGTAATAAAATTAGAGGAATTGTAAAATCAAGTAACAAAGTTTTCGTTGGAACTTTATGAAAATTAAATGCCATAGAAGGAAAACTTGTACTATACCTTCAGAGATATCATTTAACTCAGAATCGAGTATCTAACAAAATGACAATATGCGAAAAAGGCTATCACATATGTCTTTCTGGAAAGTTAGAAATACAGGGATGATGAAAACTTATTACGAGGTGCTCGAATATTTATGAATATTTAAACAACATTTTCTTTATATACGTTCCTTCATTTTAGCAAATAACTTACTGACGCTTGACGTTGAAATGTTCAGTTCAGCTCCATGGTTTCTTTGAGGCGACAATGAGAGAAAACGGTTTTGGGATGCAGTTCTTCCTCTTGGCTGCAACTGACCCTTAGTTTATGTTTATTATATAGACATGGAGACATGGCACCGTGGGAGAAATGTTTTAGTTAGGTATCGAGAATACATGCATTATGTTTTGTATTATAGTATGAAAGCAGAAAAGCGATCTTCGCCATCTGTCAAGCACATATTTTGGATAATAAAAGAAGGATGAGAGGGATAAGTAATCCTCTTCCTATCTATTTATTTATTCCTTTTTTTAAATTAGAAAATTTTGACACTTTATGTGATCCTTTGCGCAACTGAAGTACTTTATGTTTCGAATCTTACGGCACAGCTCCACGACGGGTAGTTGGGAAGTATTTGCACCCAATGCACGGATTACAATTATCGCATCGACTGACATAAACTGATTGGATATGTAAACTTTACAAAACTTAATTCATCAATTAAGAAATTTTTGGGATGATTTTTAGCAGAAGCAAAACCGAATTTGTTGATGAGAGCCCCAAAATGTCTTGAAATAGTTGATTTATTTGTTTCTTTTCTCTTCCTTTTTTAATAAAAAAATTAATAAAATATACATGTTTCATAAAACTTTGAAATCGTGACTCATTTGAACAAACAAGGGAATTATTGCATTGACAAGCAGTGCTATAAAAGAATTTATAATTCCAGAATCGGACTTTTAAGGATCAGATAGCTTATTTTATTGGCAGCAGAAAAAAAATAACATGTTGAAGTTTATCTTGCATAAAATGCACACAACTTTGTGCCTGGCAGCAGGAAAGAAAGAAATATCAACTAAATTATTATTATTTATTAAAATAATATATTTTTTTCTTTCTTAAAGCAGGAAAATTTTTTTAATTGCTTTGTCATTAATTTGAGCCTAGAAATTTCAGTCGATTGCAATGGGTCTCAAAATAGTCAAATTCTAGATGAAGCGCTCTGACTTAGAGAAGGAAACTTTGATGTACAGAAAAAAAGAAAAATATGCAGTAGAAAAGGTTATTTTTTGTTTTATGGAATGACCAAGATTTTCCATGTGAGGAAGATTCCCTATACATTGTGGTATGAAAACCACAACTGTCGAGTGTGACTAAAATGTGAAGAACAGAAAAGAAATTAGACTTTTCGAATTAAAAAGTGTGTAGTTTTTTACTTGTTGGATTCGTTATGTCAATAACATATTCGCATCTTTTCGACAGTAATCGATGCGATTCCGCTGAATTTTTGTCAAATGTGAATTAAAAAAATCCCGTTCTATTAAAAAAACTTCCATTCAAATAACAATATAGTTACCATTTCTTTATTTCTTGCCGTTAGTTACGTTAAAGTTGTACGAATTTTACATTTCTTGTTAGGTTTTTCTTTTGTAAATAAAATATTGATGTCCATACTTAAATTTATCATGGATTCTGGGGGAATGGACAGCACCCCTTATCAATGCGGCTTTATAAACTTTTGTCAAGTCAAACGCATTTAAAAGTTTTGTAGTAAGGAACATAATTTTATATTTATTATATTGAAATTTAATATAAAATTTTATATTAAATTTTATATTAAAAAAAGACAAATCATATATTAAGAAGCATTTTAAGTCTGTAAGTCACAAACGTTTGCTTCAGCAATCCTAATCACACCAAAAGAAAACTTCCTCAACTGGTGACTATGGTTTCTTTAAGGTTTCCCATATCCAAAAAAATTTGTCTGTCTTAGTCAACGAGAGAGTTGATATCTAGTCTAATTAGTTCACTAACTGAATAAGTTGTTGAGCTTCTAGTAAGTTCTCAAAAAGTTTCCAATCTATGTGTTAGAAAGCGATCAGAAAAAAGTGATAGCGCACAATCGTCGAAAGAAATAGCGGTCTTAATCTATATTCAGTCCTACTTGGTATTTCAACTGCTGTTGGAAATAGGTAAATAACTGATAAACTCAAACGATAAAAGATCTCGGCACGCCTGGAACTGTATCTTTCGAAGCCATTTCGTTTTATCCTTTACCATTTCTGAACTGAAGAAGGAAATAATGCACTTCCCTACTTAGTGGGGTAAACAGTCTTGGGAATAAGTATTGCTAACAGCACGGAATAGCATTTTTGTCTTAGTCAACGAGAGAGTTGATATCTAGTCTAATTAGTTCACTAACTGAATAAGTTGTTGAGCTTCTAGTAAGTTCTCAAAAAGTTTCCAATCTATGTGTTAGAAAGCGATCAGAAAAAAGTGATAGCGCACAATCGTCGAAAGAAATAGCGGTCTTAATCTATATTCAGTCCTACTTGGTATTTCAACTGCTGTTCGAAATAGGTAAATAACTGATAAACTCAAACGATAAAAGATCTCGGCACGCCTGGAACTGTATCTTTCGAAGCCATTTCGTTTTATCCTTTACCATTTCTGAACTGAAGAAGGAAATAATGCACTTCCCTACTTAGTGGGGTAAACAGTCTTGGGAAAAAGTATTGCTAACAGCACGGAATAGCATTTTTGTCTTGTTTTCTTCGCATTGTTGAGAAAGCAGTTGTAAGTCAGGATCTAATGCTATTATGGTAAGTCGTCTTGATAGCAAAGTGCTGTTCAGAGCGCCTCAAGGGCATCCGGGTGCAAGAAAAAGACACTGACAAAGGATTTATAAAGTTTTTTCGGGGTTTCTTGGCCGGATGAATTATGGTAGCTTTTTGTCACACTTTTCGCCAAGAGGATATTTATATACTTTTCTATGTCGTGAAAACCATGTGTCTTGAAACTCTCATGAGATCTGCAAATCCGAGTAACTTAGCTTGATCGAAAAGAATCTTCTTTGAAGACCTTAAAGATCAGCATTTAGGAAATATAAGGTGTGAGTTTTTTATATATGTTAAATTTTTATGACCGATAAAAAAGAAACTTATGGTTTTTTGGTAACGATTTATTTAAAAACTCTCAGCAGAAGAATAGACTTTGTCCTTCAACATGAAAAAATAATAATTACAAAAACGTAAATGTCTTACTTAAGGCATTTCTATTTGTGTACTTATTAGCTTTTAATTTCAGTTATTATATTAGACAAGAAAAGTCTTAATTAAGACATCTGTTTGACTTAAACTCGATTTAACAGTCACGAATTTAGAGATTTTTAACAAGTTTATTATAAAGTGAGGAATCTTGTCAAGAATTAATGCTTTAGAAGCAAATTTATCAATGGCCTTGACATGGATTTCCTTCTAAAGATAGCGCAAAATATGAAAATCATAAAGTTTAGGTATAACATATATAGAATGTTCTCGAAATATTTGAAATTATTTGGGCTTAATTTTCTTATTTAATCAATTGAATCTTATTTAATCAATAGAATCTGAAAGAAAAGGCTTAGATTTCACAATAGAAAATTTGCAGTCGCACAAATTTTCAAACTAGTCCTGTAGATTATTTTACAAGCTTGATATATTAATTTAGAAATCAAGCAACAAAAATCAGCGTTATATTTGCAAAAATAGGACTAGTTTCGATGGTTTTTCCGAACCATCATTCTCAGCTGCCAAAGGGCAAATCAACGAGAAAAGATATAGAGATAAGATGAGATAACAACGACTGAGCAGGAGTTAAAGACTTAACTATAGGAGCCCCAAACAGGCTTATTTGTTATTTCACTTTTTTCCACGTGGTGTGTTCGCCATTTTGTGATTGTATAACTTTGGCTGCTTGAAACTTTTGCTACAAAAAACGGCTGCTTGAATATGAGCGATTTCGGTATATTACATAAAAATCCCTTTTAATAAATATTAAGATTTATGCATGAAAAACTGCAATAACACTATGCATAAACAGTTTTCTCAAAATATTACCGAAAAATTCAAGAATTGTCTATTAAATATTAGCAACATGCCGAAAGTTTGATTGCTTCATTTAGTATTTTCATATCCTCTAACTACAATCATTAATCATCTGAAATTCCTGTGATATTTATGACATGTATCATGTGACGTTCATAAGTTAAGAAGTTATCTTGGCCTCTCATTTACTATTAGAAGATATGTCAATGATTCATCTCAAATCGCAAGGCCTTTACACTGCCTATCAGAAACAAACCAAAAGTTTTTTGTGGACTGATGAGTGTGAAGAAGCATTTAAAACACTTCCTCTCTTGTGCTGGCTTATCGCCAACCGGTCACGGCTTTCTCGATACAGAGATCATAAATGAAGGAATTAGAGCCGTTATTTCACAAGAAATTGATGGCCAGGAGTACATCATTGCCTATTTTAGTAAACCAGAAAGAAATTACCGTCACCAGGAAAGATCTGTTAACTATCATGCAGGCATTAGAACATTTCCACCACTATCTCTATGGCCTGAAATTTTTGTAGCGCACCGATCATGCGTCATAATGGTGATTACGTAATTTCAAAAATTCGAAGGGTCAAGGTGGCTAGATGGAAAGAGCGTCTGCAGGAATATGACATAGAAATTCGATCTCTTCAAAGAATCTTCACATGGATATGCGGATGTAACAACAAACGAGAAGTCCAGCTGGCAAGTAATACCCTTTAGTTCGAAGACGAAAAGATATTGGGCTTTTTGGAATTTCCTCCACATAGGAGATGGAGATCTCTACTGAAAATGATAAGCTGATGATCGAACAACTTTTAAATGACAGCTCATCTTATGGAGATTTCGAGCGCCTATTTTTCTGTCAGAACTTTAGCACTACTGGAGGTCATACTGGTTTAAATGAAGACACTCCACAAAGCTCATGGATATTTCTTCTGGTACAAAGCCAAATCAGACGTAGAAAAGTGAGGAAATCTTGTGATGAAGTATCTTTTGATATACAGCTCGAAAAGGCACACAAAGAATACGAGAAGGGTTATACATATGGGAGCACTATATAAGAGGATTGTTTTGGATATTCTAGGACCCTTACATCGTCCGACTAAAGAGAACAAGAACATTCTAGTTGTCAGGAATTATATTAGTAAATGCTCTGAAACTTATGCCATCCCTGAACATTAGTTGCTAACGTCCTAGTAGAAAACTGGATTTCATTATTTTAAATGGTTCTTTTTATTCATTTCGACCAAGAAACAAACGTAACATCTTCCATATTTAAGGAATTCTGTAGAATTCTCGGAATGGAGAAAGCGCAAACCATTCCATTACATCCACGATTGGGCGGCATAGTGGAGAGATTCAATCGAACAATTTTGGACTCTCTCTTTATTTGTATCTCAGAGCCAGCAGGACTGGGAACAAAAATTGTAATTATTCCTGCCTGCGTACAAGAGTGTCGTTCATGAAAGCACTGAATTTTTGCCAGCGCAAAAGTGTTTTGGTCGTGATCTTCGTCTGCTTTTCGGACAACCGACGGACACGCTTTCTTCATCCGATCAATACCTGGAAGACCTGTACGCACGTTCAGAAGACGTTCATCTGTTTGCCAGGGAAAAGATTAACTCATTCATTGAGAGGATGAAGACGAGAAATGATGCTAAGTCGATGGAGAGGGACTTCAAGGAAGAAGATCAAGTCTGGGTCTACAACTCTAAGCGTCGTCGCGAAATCTCTCACAGGCTACAGAGAAGCCCTTTATCACAGGAAGGGCCTACCGTATGATCAAGAAACTAACGGCATAGTGGTGCTATACAAAGAACTCCTTCTTCTAAACCTAAAGTATTCCGGTACGACAAACTTGCATCTCATTACGGTAACAAGAATTAGTTATTCCTGGTTAGTTGGGTTAGGCCCATCAGCTGCCGAGCGGTAAAGTCGCTGAACACTGATAGTTCGATCTGAGGTTCAAATTCCAAAAATGGGCGGGCATGTCCGCTTTCGTGGTTGACCCCATGTGTAACTTGTCCTATATGCCAATTTCCCTTAAGAAGTCCTCCACGAAGGCATCCGTCCTCTTAAGCCGGTAGCCCTCAAGGCTTTGCCGTAATCACATAAAACAAACCAATCCGTGAGATTGTTTCTTAAATTAAAAAATTGCTAAAAAAGCATAATGTTCAATGCTAAAAAGCTCAACGCTAAAAAATGCTAAAAAGCATAATGTTCAATGTTAAAAAGTAATGTTCAAAGCTGAAACGTACAATGCCTAAAACTGCTATAAAGCATAGTGTTTTTGCCGAGGCATATGGTTCAACGCAGAGCAATTTCTACAAACCTGCATGAAAATTCTTTAGCAGGAGATAAATAGAAATCACATTGTGATCCATACTAGAACATGGGTTTACGTAAATGCCTGCAACAAATAAAGGTCTAACAATTTGTACAAACCTGCATGGAAATTATTTAGCGGGAGATAAATAGAAATACATTGCGATCCATGATAAAGCATGGGTTTACGTAAATGACTGCAATAAATAAAGGCCTATTTATTATCGAAAACGAAGAGAAGAAATGTACAAACCTAGTGCTGTGAACGCAAAAGAAGTTTCAATAAAGGTTTTATGATAGTAGGCAGGATTTTCTGTCAGCGGTTAAATTAAAAACAAGAAGAGTGGGAAAATATGTTAAAGTCATCTCAATATACTATCAAGGGAAAGTTTTACGTTCGGTAGTTACAGAAATTTCATTTCATTATTCTAATGATTTTCAGAGAAGAAAACTTGATCAAGACAAATCAACAAGTCATACTTCGAAAAATACCACTGCATTCCCTGAAAAAGTGAAGACTGGTACAGTTATGGCACATACGCGTTTTCAACGTATTCTGGCAAATACTCTGACGTTTCACCCATGGACTATTACGCCATTCTTCTCTCGAAAAGAGCTCTTTCAAACCCAAAACCCACCACGATTGCTGAATTATGAAAAGTAATGGAAGAGAAATGGAATCAATACCTTCGGAAATTTTACGAAAACTCCTTCTATCATGGAAATCATTATACAGATTTCTAATCCAAAAACAAAGGTATCAGATCAAACTCTTAACACCTAAAAAATACTCTTTACACTTTAAACATCAATTTAACGGCCTTGAAATCGTTCTAAAATATGCAAAAAATAAAATTCTGTAAGATTGGCACACACACATAAACAGGCAAATCCGAGCAAATTTTAAAAGCACTGGGAGGGTCGAATGGACTCATTTAAATTTCTGAGTCACTCAATTCTTTCTCACGCTGAATTTTACGGACAAACTAATATCTTGCTAATTTTATGCGTATTTGGTTAAATGATTTTATGATTATTATTTTGGTAAGGAAATGTCAGAAATTTATTTTTTATTATTTATAGACGTTAGAAGCACATTTTTAGAGAGTTTGATTCGATTTTCGAATTACCTGTAGCTGAGCAACCAGTCGTCACATAATTAGTCATTGCCTCAATAAGCAAGTCCTGTGACATGTACAGGAACTGCATTTAAGCACAATGCAGAGTTTCGTACTTCTTATTTGTTGAACCCTGAAGAGATTTGTTATTTTACTGCAAAAGTGTAATAAAATATGGCTACAGATATTACTAGATTACATCATAATTTTAAGACTTTTCTATTTGGCAGTGCTGCCTTTAACTAAGTATTGTAATGTGACGCTTTATTTACACTAATTTTGCAGATTCGTGACTGTGCCATAATACCGACATTTTAAATATGTTTCATCTTAGTTATCTGTGTTAACATTAAAACCCTGCCATGATATTTAGACTAGTTTCTGCAGAAAGTTATCAAAGATTTCCCAGCGGGCTTTAAAACGTTTTGACTTTTCTTTGTAATAGTATTTATTATATCATTTGTTGTTCGAAATATCGCTATTCATATTGTGTTTACAATATGATTAATTATTCATTAAAAATTCAAAGAATTACATGAAAATCTTTAATATTTAATACAGTGCTGAAAAGTTACGGTTCCAATCATTTTTAGCCCAAAGAGGCATTAGCCCTGAAGAGATCGTAGTCTCGAAACGGTATTTTGCGCCGTTCACTATAAATGTCCGTTTTACTTTTCAAATTGTAGCCAACATAATATTATCGTTCTATATTACATATAAAGAAATTAAATAATGAAGAATCTGAATGAATGTATGTATGTTTTTTGCCCTGTGAAAAAACAATGGTACCTAGAGCCATCAAATTTTAACGCAGTCCTCCACCCGAACATAAACACCTGGAAGCCCGAATTGTGAATTTCGAATTTGTTTTATTATCTATTTCAGATTTTGTAAAACAATAACAAATTTTTCATTAAAAATGTCACTGATTTCAAAGCGAGTATTGGTAACAGTGTACAGAATAAAACACTTTTAGGTTCGTGCGCCAGACGAAAATTCTAAAGATATGCCGTTTTTTACAATATTTTTAGCCCAAATGCTCTCGAAACGTGTACGTATCTGTAAATTAAAAAAAAAAGCCCGTTTGGGCGTAATATAAAATCTGAAAGTTTTTTTTGTTGTTGTTTTTGATAAGTTGCTATAGGATACGTTCGTGAAGTCTGCTTCTCCTTTCCTATTGGTCCATATCCCAGAATTATTTTTAATTCACTTATTACTCTTAAACATGACCGAATGCTATCCTTTGCGAAAACAAATGATTGGATTAGGCTGGATTGGACTTAGTAGATCACGACTAAGCAATTCCTAGGTATCTGCCTAGAAGAAGGAATGCTTTCATGGAGGATATTGTAAGGAAAACTACCTTGTATTCCCCAGGAAGGGCAGAAAGACAGCATGTAAAGGGGCGGAAAGATGATACATAGGAAACCCAGGTAATATACTAGGTAAAATACAGAAAAGATAAATAATTCTTTACTCAAAACAGCCAATGATCATCAAATCACAGTCGATTCCGGTTAATCGGACCACATCGGGAAGCAATCGTTTTGATCCTAATAACCGGCTGGTCCGATTACACGAACAAGCCCTATGTTGTAAGACGGGAGGTGCTATGTGTAGCAAACAGTAAATGTACATGTAAATTATGTACTAAAATGTAATTATGACCTTTATTGTGCGGTACACACGTATGGCGAACATACATGTACAAACAAGAACTACAGTCGAACTTTTTTCATTGAGAAATTAATTTAGAAACAAATTTTAAGAAACGATCTTCACGATACTCAGCATGCGAAGCACAATAAAAACAAGTTCTTACCAAGTTCCAGTAACATCTGTTAAGATGTAATGTAAAATTAATTAATTAAGAACTTATCCAATGTGATCTGACGCGTTCTCTTGACGGATTGCACGTGAACGAAATCGCCAGAAACATGTAAAGCAGCAATGGGAATGTCTTCATTTTCTTTCTGCAGGAAATACCATTTCCTCGCATCCTGTGTTGTGACTTGCACCAACTTATTAGCGGCATCATCATCATCACTTTCTTGGTCCGATGCTGTCGTATGTTTTCCTGCAACTCCAGCAACGATTGCAGCGTCGTAATCTTCATTTTCATCGTAGCATTGAAGCTCTTTGTCGATGGATAAAAATTCTTCTCAGTTTTGTACCTGTTGAAGTTCCACATGTCCGTTATCATTTTCGCTTTCAATGAGCATGTCCACATCCATCTCCAAAACCAAGTGATTAAAGCCACAATGAGAAAAACAGTTCTGAATTGTCTCACTGTTCACTTTTCGCCAGCTGTCGGCCACAAATGTAACTGCTTGTAAGATGACCTTTGCACTGACTTCGCTGGACGATGAGGTCAGCAAACTTTCTTCAATTGCTTCAAGGATGTAATTAACTAACCTTGCATGATAAAGGATCTTCAAAGTTTTGATGATGCGCATGTCCATTGGCTGGACCAAAGCTGTGGTCGTGGGAGGTAGAAATTCCAATTGGATGTTCTTCAAGCAATCTAAATGAGAATGTGCTGCACAATTGTCAAGAAGAAGTAGCACTTTTCTCGACTGGTGTTGTAGCTCTCTGCCCCAATCCTTCAGCCATTCTTTAAAAAATTCAGAGGTCATCCACGCATTTCTGTTCGCTCGATACACAACTGGTAACTTGTTCAGCGCAAGTCCTTTAAAGCATTGAGGTTTAGTGCTTTTTCTTATAACCAACAGCTTCCTCTTAGCCGCTCCTGACATGTTTGAGCAGAACAAGACAGTTGCGCGATCCATCGCTTTTTTGGAGTCAAAGAGTGCAACATGTTTGTACCTTAACGATCCGTCCGGTGTAACACGATAATACAGCCCAGTTTCATCAGCATTGTAGATGTCATCCTCTGAAAAATTTTCAAGAAGCTCGGGCAGTTTTGCTGATTTCCATTCTTCAGCACTTGCACTAACAGTACTTTTTTTCTCGCCATGTGCTTTCTTGAATTTTATGTCATGTCTAGATTTCTATTGAGACAACCAACCGTCCGTAGCTTTAAAGTCATCGTGGCCCAGCGTTTTAGCGAGTTCTTCTGCTTTGTATTTTAACATTGGGACGCTTACTCGCGCAGCTCGTCCAGCAACGTGGCAAAACATTCATTAAGAGCCTCATCGACGTCTGAATCCTTGCCTTCATGCTTCCGTTTTTTGGAAGTTCCTCATCGTCATTCACATTATGCCCATTCTTCTCGCAGCTCATTCTCTTGATTTATAAAGCGTGAAATTGTAGTCTTTGCAGATCCGGTAATTTCCACCAACCGACGCTGACTAGTGTTTCATGGTTGTTGCTTGATCTTATCCAGGAAACCAATTTTTTCAGTTAACGTCAAGTCCCGTCGTGGCATTTTGGCAGAGGAGACAAAACACGCGCACAGGTCACTGACTAAAGTGGTCTAAAGAAACCTTTGTGTTTCGGGGCCAAGATGTTGAGGTCAAGAGGGAGCTAAAATGCTCGCCATTCAAAGCTTTGGCACTAAACTCATCCCAAAAAGGTAGTGAAATGATAGCTTTCTCGTGTAAAGTTTAATCATGATTGACAAGCGGGAATTCCTTTCAGGTGAAGTCGGTCACTCTATTGTTCGTTTCCTCGAAAATAGGAGACGCAATGGGACCAATAATCTCGCTGGCGGCTACTGGTGGCTCTGTTTTAAGAAAGGTCAAAGAAAATGGTGCGCGTGTTCACCTCCAGCAGGATTTGCTCTTGTCATGCACTTTAAAGAATTCATTCTCCTAGGCAGCGCAGCTACAGATCCTCCCATATGTCGCGGACCACCAGTACATCCGCTGTACGCGGCCGACTTATGGCTTCTGTTTATTCGCTCTCACGTTTTTTGATCCGATTAAATGGAATTTTGGTCTAAATAAGCGAATAATATTAGGCTTTTATACATGGGATTTGTTTCCGTTCTTTAGGATTCGGTCCGAAAAAGCGGCTGGTCCGATTATCCGGTGGTCCAATTAACGGGATTCGACTGTATTGCATTTATAATTTTTTAATCAATCCATAAGCTGATCGTTCAGCTATATCATTTGATATATACTGGTAGTAATAAAACAGCTTAAAATTAGTATTCTATTATATACGAAATGGACAGACAAAATTAGATAATATCAAATCAACGTTAATCGGATAGAGTTAAGCGAGATCTTAGTTCATATGGTTATGCTAAGTTTCCATATTCGACACTACACCTGGCAAAGACATGATTAAATTATTTGAACTTAAATCTAAATACGCGTCGATGATTATTCATAAACAACATGAATTGTTCAATCTCGTTTCTCCTGGTCGCTTTTAAATAAAGAGGAGAATGAAAAGAATTAAACAATTTTCCTCATGTTCTTTTGCGATGCAACAGTCTGCATACCGAGTCATGTTCAAAGGTCTGTCTTTGACCGAAGAAAGGACACTGTTTATTTCCAATAATTTTTCAAACACGAACTCTGTTCTTCCTAAGTTATTTAAAGAAAATTAAAATAACAAACTTAGATACAATATGTCACAATTCTTCAGGTATCTTTTCGCTATATTTTGCAATAATTTCATATTCGATTTGAAAGTACAACCAAAGTTTGATTTTCGGAAACAGATCTTAATGAAGATTCCGTTTTAAGAAACTTATTACACTAATCAAGATAAAACAGCCAGGCAAAAATGCTCCAACATACTATGATTAATATTTTGAACAAATTAACACTGCATAAAAGCAGTTGTTGACTATACTAGATTTTCATATCCTTAATAGTATAAAGCAGAACATTATGCTTAGATAGAACAGGAGCTTAAACAGATTAACATTATCTGATTAGTTTTCCCCATTTCCTTATTCCAAAAATGGAATAATAAAAAAAGAATCTATCTCGCCAAAGATATATCACGATTTCGGCATTGCGTGACTGCAAAATTAGCTTTTCTTTATATATTAGTAAAAAGAAACAGAACACGAGCGATTTGTTCGATTAAGAACCATTTAACAAAATTGATAGACCTTACGATGAAAACGGAAATCTACCACGCGCAGTTAGTACTATGTCTTAAGAATAAATTTTTAAAGAAATGAAGGAATTATTTCCAGATCGAAGCATTAAAAAAGTACTAAGCGAAAAGTCAATAAGGATAGCGGAAATAAACGAAATCAAAGAGATCAACTTAGTAATTGAATTAGCAAATTATTTAATATGATCTTTGTGAGATATGCAGATATTTCTCATACCCTGGAATTGGTTTCAGTAGGGAATTGAATTAATCTGAGACTTTCTCTTTAAATGCATGCATATGAATTAGTTTTTCAGATTTTATTATCACCAGTTAACAGTTTCAATGAATAAAAATTAATTTTTTCTTCTTAGATTGAATAACAAACACAAAAATGTACAAAGCACTTCGACACCCCGTAAAATATTTTTTGTGGAAAAATGTTTATATTTAATTCCAGTAAAAAAATTACTCATTTGTACTAAAATTTGTTGCTCATAACTCCCATCTCAACATCAGTATTGCCTCGTTATTCAACAGCAGAAAATTATACTATAGCTTTACAAGTGACAATTAAACGAGTTTTTTTGCTATTGTTTTCTGTTACAATTATTTTAAAATTAATTTTCTTTTCTCCCTTTTCATAGAATTTTTAATTATTGCTTAAAAACGTGTGGGGTTTTACTTATCTAATTCCAATGTTCTGTCGTAGAACCCCAGGAACATTATCAAGCGAATCATCGCTTAAGTGTGTGAACAAACACGTAAGACTTAAGAAGCGTTAACTACCCTTTATTTCTCAGAATAAATACAATCAACTCCTAACTCGGAGTACATACAAAGCTTCCACCTGGGCTTGAACTTTAATGATTATGAAATGAAACTAAACTAAGCTTAACTAAAGCTATTTGAAAGATATAGCCGAAGCTATCAGAATTCTGAGTAGTTGGCCCCTAAATATTAATTAAATCGGGGCCTAAAGTATGGCCGAGCGTAGTATCTAAGAGAGAATGTAACCAAATGGCAAACGCCAGCTAGTCAGAAAAATCAGACTCTCTCTGTAGATGTCGGTGAATCATCGACTTCAACTCTTACTCATTTGCATTCACTGCGTTTCTGAAATTACCTTCTGGTAGGAAATTGTAAACTGAAATTAGAATGAATAGGAAAGAGGCATAACTCATAACTGTTAATAAACTTAGGATAAACGTTACATCCGAATTATAAAAAATGTATGTAGACGAATTTCTTGTAAAGCATGCATATAAAATAGTGGCGTGTCGCATCTTTCAGAAAAGGTAACGAGAAGTAAAGAAAATTCTAAATCGTATCTAAGACGACCATCCATTGTTCAAATGATTTTGGTCTTCAGTGAAGGTGGCCATTTTAGACAAGGATACTAAAGTTTATTCAAGTTCTCAAACATAGTATTCCTTTTCAAAAGTGCTTAGGATGGTGGTCACCAGGATAGGATTTATTTTATTTTAAATAATGAGTACAGTAATGTATAATATGCTTTGATAAATGTGAAACATCAGATTAGGAGAGGAGATCAGAGTGATACTGTCATAATAAATAACAGTTTTATTAATTTATTAATAAATACACAGTTTTAGGGAGACAGTCTCTAAAGCTGATGAGGCGATTCCATGTAAGAATCGGTTGACTAATTGCATTTTGGTTGGGTTGCGTATTACTTACTGCATATAGAAATAAGCACATTTATTATAAATCTACAAGAAGTTCTATTAATAATTCAATAATGACAATTGGCAACTAATATTGAATGCACAGGAACAAATTATCTGTCAGATAAGTATTTTCCTTATTATGTGAGGATCTTTCTAGAGTCTCTAGTCGAGGGTCTAAGTCTCTAGTCTTCAAGAGTCTCTAGCCGAGAGTCTAAGTCTTCAAGAGTCTCTAGTCGAGAGTCTATTAGTGTTCTGAAATCTTGCTCTGTTTGAAACAGTTTGCAGACTGAATAAGTCACCTACTTTTAACTTTTAGGTTGTGTCTGTAGCCGTAGAGGCCCTAGCCGTCACAGTCACTACACTCACCTCACAACCACTCACCATTGTCTCTGCTTATATTCCTAGTAACAAAAGATCACAGAGGAATATTACTCAAGACTTTGAGCTCCTCTTTAAACTCAACAACAAAGTCATAATAGGCGGAGACCTTAATGCACACCACCGCGCGTGGAACTGCAACAATAACTCTTACCTAGGCATAGTAATTCTTAAATTCGTACAAGAAGCTGGAATTACCATTGCAGCTCCACAAACCCCAACACGCTACAACGACAGATCTGCCAACGTGCTGGACTCTTGACGAGCTCTCTTCAGACCATAATCCGGTCTGGATTGATATGGAGACTTCTGTATGTAGCACACCACACACCAAGGCCTTTATCACAAACTGGGCAGGATATGCCAAAGCCTTAAACAACACCTCACTACATATTCCAACGGTACACACGGGTGAAGAGTTAGATGCGTTGGCTGAAGACTTTGCAAGTGATCTAGACGATGCTTTACGTGCAAATAGCACCACTCTCCGTCAACGCAAGAAAGCCACAGATACTGCCACCAGGAAGCTTATTCAGCAAAGAAATAATCTCAGGAAACAGTGGCAGCGATATCGCTACCCTCCAGATAAAACGCTCCTCAACCAGCTAAATCATCAAGTCAAGGCTCTTACACGCCAACGTACACAACACGACTGGGCTACCTATCTTACCTCCCTCTCTGCTGATAAATCGGCAGTCTGGAAGGCTATATCCAAATTAAAGAGATGCCACACTATTATTCCGCCCTTAAAAGGCCAACAAGGAATTGCCTACACCGATACTGAGAAAGCTGAGTCGCTAGCCGATCACTATGCTTCTCAGTTCTGCACAAACAACATCTCCCACACTCCAACAGATCACTTAGTTGCAAGTACACTAACACAGTTCACAACAAACCCACACACAAACAACATTCCTCTTGTCAGGCCGTCCGAGGTATACGGCTACATCGAAAAGCTACAAGTGAAAAAGAGCTCCGGATTGGACAACGTTACCAACAAAATGCTCAAGAACATGGGAATCCTCATGTTACTCAAGCTAGTCAATATCATCAACGCTATTCTTCGTCTTGGACACTTTCCTACGACCTGGAAGAACGCTGTTATCTCGCCGATTCTCAAGCCTGGGAAAACTCCTTCGGAGCCATCCTCGTACAGGCCAATCAGTCTTCTTTCAAGTGTCAGTAAAGTAGCAGAATTTATTTTGCTAAAAAGAATCTTACATCATGCTGAAGAGCACAAGCTACTAATCCCTGTACAGTATGGTTTCCGGAGGAAACACTCAACGGTTCACCAGCTCTACCGGGTGACTGAGTTCATCTCACAAGGTCTGCAAGACAAACAGGTTACCGGTGCCATATTTCTGGATGTAGCCAAAGCCTTTGACCGAGTCTGGCTTGAGGGCCTCATATACAAGTTCATCACTCTGGGTTTCCCAGAGTACCTCACCACAACCATACATTCCTATTTAAAGGAAAGACACTTCGTCGTTCGTATAAACAAATCACTCTCTAAACCAAGGGTCATCAAGGCAGGAGTCCCACAGGGGTCTCTCCTTGGGCCCATACTCTATAACATATATACGAACGATATCCCACAATCACCACACACCACCCTGGCTCTATATGCCGATGACACGGCAATTCTCTCCAAAAGCGCATCTCATGGCTCAGTCATACAATCACTACAAGACCACATCCATACACTTGAGTCCTGGTTACTCAAATGGAAGATAGCCATTAACGTAGAGAAATCCGAAGCGGTGCTATTCACCAGAAAGAGAATCTACGATGAAGATCTACACATACTTATGAATGGCATACCTATCCCGTGGACTAAGCAGGCCCGTTACCTTGGCGTTGTTTTAGATAAAACTCTCACTTGGTCCCCACACATTACACAGTTATTAGCTAAATTCCGAGATCGTAAACGTACACTATCCCCATTAATTGCTCGGAATAGTGTACTTTCTACCGATAACAAGATACTCATTTATACAACCCTTTTGCGGCCCATACTCACCTACGCCTGTCCTGTCTGGGGTTACGCCTCTTATACTAACATCCAAAGGATCCAAGTTGTCCAAAATATTATTCTCAGGCAAGCAGTGAATTGCCGATGGTTTATTCGTAATTCGGACATTCACCGCGAGCTTAAAATTCCAGAAATTCACGTCTTAATTGCCAAATTGGCCGAAAAGTTCTTTAAAAATATCCCAAATGTTAGGAATGATACAATACCCATGTTAAGTTATGATTATGAAGCAGATACTAATAGAAAAAGACCATTAGCGGTCTTGAGACACACTACTTAATCTTATATACTTAATGTCTCATATGTCACATACCTCCATAGTTTACTATTTCTCCTTCAAATTTTAGTTACTTTTCTTTTGACACGTTTTTTTTCAGTACTGGCTTTTCTTTTGCGCACTTATCTTCGCCTTCGGGCGGAGCAGCTATGGGCTGTTTCTTCGGTTCTGCATTGTATTCTCCCATGTTTTTTATTATGCCATAACATCACGATTATCTCAACCCGGTAGAAGATACAGCAATTTTTACAAGTGTTCGAAGATCCAAGGACTCGAAAATCGAAAATTTTGTTATCCTGGGATTGCGATAAAACGCGGGAGCCCGTAAAATGCGAAACTTCGTGTTGAGCCTGAACCGACGAAGGCGATACAAGAGGAGCTGAAGTGCCATTGGTTCTCCGGTCTCCTGCATTCCAGAGGCCTTGATGACAGACACAGAGCAGATCGCTAAAACCTGTTGACACTGGTTGTGAAGCTATGACTCTTACAGTATCAAGTGAAGGCGTTACTTGACAAGTTATTGCTCCTGTAATGTGAGAGCATGTTGTTCCATACCTCGTAATAGTTAGAAGACTAAGACTGTGAGGGGACCTCATATTTGAGTTTCTTAGCTTTGTGTGATTCGCAGCAGTTTTATTAATACGCAGTTACACATTGCATACACATAGCAGTCTATATGTTATGTGCATATAGGAATGTATGTTAAAAAGGCCCTTTTTAACATATAGGCCATTTTTGACATATATATTTAAATATGTTTAAAAGATTTCTGTCTCAAAAAGAAAAAAGAGCCAGCAAAACAGATATCTAAGTTTGAATATCATTATCATTTTGGAACTGTGTTGACAGCACTTTATTTTAGAATGACGAGAAAAGTTATTCATATTTGTGCAAATGACAAACTATGAGTTAGATCTGCCTTACTGTTTACTTCTTGTTTATTTTGAAAACATAATTTCCCAAAGGATATGGTAGATACGAGATCGAGACAGCAGGATTGGGATTTTGATAGCTAAGCTAATCAGAGCGTTATCATAAAGCTGCTTCATAGTTTGCTTACGCACGCTTCTTAACGATCTCTTTTTGCTTGAATACATGGTTCTTATTATCTTTCCCCTCTAAAAATATGAAACTCAGAATTACTGGGTTAGTAGTGTACTTCGCTTTCTTTCATGTATCATAAGAGAATTTTCATGAGGGCAACCTAAAATAGAGCACGAGAATTTATTTCCCTTTTAAGGGTTACGAGGAAATTGAAATTTCCTTCGACCTATCTCCAGAAAATAACAGCTTTGGAGTTACTATACATAGCAAGGGGCCACGCTTCAAGTAACTTTTCCTAGAAAAGCATTTCTCTCAACACTAGTTTCAATGGAAGATTGCTAGTCGAAACATTGTCGGCCAGAGATCGGTTGCTTGTACGTACGTGGGTCATTTTACGAGAATATGTTTGGCTGCAGCTCTGTGTCTCGTAGAATAGTATAGAGAAAATATACTTCTGGGAGTTCTCGTATGTCCATCAGATTTACTGGAAGCAAAGATTACAGGAAATGTTTCTTTCATTGCACAGTTGAGGGTACTGGTTTAACAGCTAATCATTCCTCCAGCTAACAAGCAGCAGTCTGATAACGGCTGTGGGAATTAGGTAAAAGTTAGTTCTTCTTCGCGCAGATGAGACGATATCCGAATGCATCCATTTCGCTCGAAAAAACGTCCTTTTCTGATGGCAGTTTTGGGAAATTTGGGCTTTCTTAGCAAAACCTCGTGCCGCGGAGAAGGCTAGTCCCTTTGTTCCACTTACACAGCTATTTTACTAACTTAAATTACCAAAATAAACCTCTCAGCCTGTTTGTTTTCTAATTAAAAATATCACAATATAAAGTAAAACTTTAAATTAATACTTTAAATACTTAATACGTAAATCTGCCTGCACACACCAAAAGATTAATACAAATAGAACTTCCTCGCTTGTGGGTGATTCAGTTAAACTGAACGCGAAATACAAAATTACGCATCCTACTAAATCTTGGCTAGGCCCCTAATGTTTGCGAAGAAGAAAACAGGCTAGTCAAAGCTTAAAGTAACTTAAATTCAACTGGCAGGGGAGCTAAGGAGAATCACAGTTACCCTATACTGTAAAGCGCTCTCTCTGAAAACTGAAAAACTCAGAGTTTACTTATATTTCAACTAATCGACATTCTGGTCGGAGTTGATGAAAGCCAGAATAATAAGGTAATTGAGTTAATTAACATAAAATCTGCATTTCATTGCAAAGCACTGCACACACACATACAAACAAGCAGAGGAGGAATACACACCGAGAGAGAAACTATAATTAGACTTGCGAATTACTCAGAGTTCGAATACCCCACATATAATTCCTATACCTCTAATACCTTTGACAAAGCTTTGCTGAGAACACAAACATTTGGTTAACGTAATTTATATAGGTTGTATATATTAACTATAGATTTCATATACATAACAGCCTCTGTATGATAGACACTGTGTTCATATAATAAAGCAAGCTACGAGTACAATTTTACTTATTGAGTTCAAAGGTTTATGTCTTGAAAACGAAACAGACGCAATATCATTTCTTGATAATAGCAAGGCAAATACAATTAATCCGATTATTATGAGTAGCCTAAACTATATATTTAATGCATTATCCCAAGTGTCATAGAATTTTTGTGGCATTTTACAGCATTTGTAGGATGACAGATTTCTCGAAACACTGTTGCATTGAACTTTCTACAGCATGTATCATGTTGTTTAACTTTTATTTACTCTCTACTTTCTAGAAGAAATTCCAGCATACATAGAGGCGCTGCATATGAATCTTTTACAGCATTTTAAGCAGACGCAACACCTGAAATCAACACAGTGTGGCAACAGGAGATAGCTGTGAAATTATCATAATGACACGGTATGTAAGTATTGCTATTTTGTAAAGATTTGACACTTTTATCCTTTGTTTATATTTCTTTCGTAGCTGGCTTCCATGTGAAGTTTGTATTTGTTCATCTGTAACATTCAAACTGTAGTATTTCGTAAGAGATTTGAGCTGATTTTTTAATATTAAACAACAAAATAGACTAATAATAATGGCAATTACATTTTATGTATTCTTAATAAACTTAAGATTAATCTGTTTTTTTAAATCTTTCTACGCTATATTGTTTGTGTGCTATTTCTTTAAATGGTTATCTGGAACAACAGCTGAGCAAAACCATTCTTTCTATTGAATGAGATGAGAACCGTTCGCTCACTGAAATTCGGTTTTTTTTACGAGTGAGCGCTTACAAACAATAACCTTGACGAGTAAAACCGGGAATGGGGACCGCTATGTGAGAATGCAGCGATATGCGGAAAGAATGGAATGAGCAGCGGAATCGGAAGAATTGTTTCAATAGACCCGTTAATTCTCCGAGCTGAATTCTTTCAATTGTAGTCCTGACATTTTCTAACACCCCTATCTATTCACAAATAGATAGGGAAAATAAATAAAAAATTCAGGAAATGATAAAAATAAACTCACATTTAACATGAGAGGATAAACCTCTTTTGTCGCCCTTAAAACTGGAACCGAAGATCTCCTAGCATGCTTCCAGCAATAGATATTGGTGAACTTTGAATGCGCTTTTTTTGGGGGGGGGAAGACGAATCAACATTAGCTTAGTATCTTGAACCTTTCAATTGAAAAATCAGCTTACGGTTTCCAGTCTGTTTCAATATTTCAGACTGTTCATTCTCAATCATTAACCTGCGGATTGAGGATTCCTTAGCTTTTAAATTTCTAGGTTCTAACCTCACGACATAATCATCTTCCATATGATTTATTCATTATCCTCAACCTCCTTATTACGGGCCACTTTTAATATCTGACAATGAATTACTTTTGTCAACTAAATTTTTCTTTTAACGTGTTTTGCAAGCTCTTGGCAAATATTCTGTGATAAACAATTAGCTTCAAAAATATTTAAACAAAATAAAAATTTACTTACTTCATTATTGATCAAGACGGAAGGTTTCTGAACTACCTCCGTATACCAGATTATCCACATTATATTGTTGATGATAAAAGACACAAAAAGATGCTTATGTATTGTAATCCTAGTGCACTGAACGGACCTGAAAGTATAAAACAATAATTTTTGGATTACAGTTTAATTTCCGCAAAAAATACAATAAGGAAGTTAACACCAAAATAACATATAATAAAGAACGTATTTGCATAAAAGTTTCATCAGTACAATAGTTTTTAATTTCAGATCATTTTTAATAATTGGCAAGGGATTGAGAGAATGCAGTAAAATCCTAACTATTTGGAACTCTAATAGTTTAATACAGTAGACCTCTAATTATTTGGACTCCAGTTATAGGAATATCATGTGTACTTGGTTCTAGATCTTGTAAGCAATTTTAACAAGCTCGCTGTAATTCATTTAGATATTTTTAATTTTTGCTCTTAATTTAAATGATAGAAAAAAAGCTACATATTTTAAGGAATTTTTCAATTTAAATTAGGTATTAGCCTAAAACGCTCGGCAAATATGTTGTTGCTTATAAATGTATTTGCAAAACAATTACGTATATAAATCTACTATTTAAAATTAACTCATTGCTTAACTACAATAATTGTTCTGAAATGAAAATCCCAATTATTTTTTAAAATATAGATATTTTACGAACTAACAAGAGAATATTATTGAATATTGCTAGTGCTTTTTGCTATGCGTTAGCAAACTAAACGAAAAATGGAAGCCTGTTTAAAAAAAGTTGATTTGTCTGCCACTGAGCTTTTTTGTGATTGTATTCTCTCCGAAGACTTTCAGAAATACGAACTCTCAGAGGAATATTTACTGAACAATAATGAAAATAATTTTGACATAAATTGAATATAGTACATTTTCTGGAAAAGAGCCAATGATTGTTTTTTCTGGTTTAGTGATTATAACTTCAGTTTCGGCGAAGGTAAATTAAGTTTTATTATCTCGTTCAGTAAAATGTCTATAGAAACTGTGGATAGGACAAAATACAACGTTCATAACCAGAATGTAATGACATTCATAACATTTATGACATTCATCTCTTAGGCAGAAGAAAAGTTTTTTTTTATTCTTGGGAGTGAACCTATCTTGGTAACTATACCTCATTGACACGCATAGAACTGAGACTCTTATTGTGATAAGAAATAAATTTCGTACATTCACTTTCTATAGCCAGGTAATTCACAAACGCCATTGCTGTCTATTACTTACTACAGATGAGGAAGAAAAGTATCTCGTCCGTTCTCCTTCAAGTCCATTGTCTAACACTTCCGGGCAAAATATCGAAAAGGATGAATATGTCGTTTGCGGCTGGCATAAATACGACTATCTTCGGTGGAAACATAATGTGTGGTGATAAATTCGCGGATATGTAGTGAGTCTTTTCAATAAAATGATTAGAACAAAGAAGTAAAAATACATAGAGATTTGAAAATTATTAACATCCTTAAAATAACATACCAGTCTTAGTTTTTCATAGACATTCTGAAACTTAGCGATTCAAATTACTAAAATTTATTTGTGAATTTGAATCTCTTTGTTGAATATGTTAATTTTAAATCTAATAAACAAAATTAATTTGAAGGGATTCACATAAAGAAAATCTAAAAATCTGCAAATTTGAATCAGGAAAAACGCCTCACAATCCAAAAATAACTTAAGGCGCCCTTGGTGATTTATTTTAAGCATATGTTTTATATCACATTCTAGGACACGATTTCGTCACATCACCGATATCTCTGCTAACCCTTTGACCTAAATTCATAGCTTGGTCCTCTCTCTGTCATAAATTAGAAAATTCAAAAAGGTTTTGCGGTAATTTTATTTGAAGGAGAAGTTTATGAGAAAACAAATATGGCTGGCAAAGATATTAGTAACAATATGCCAAAAATATGGCAAAGCACACAGGACTATCTGCCTAACAGGACCCAAAAAGAAACTATTTTCAGAAATGAAACATTTTTATCAAACGAAGTTTTTCTTCCTGAACTCTCCGAACAATATTAATCTTTTTTCAGTAACAAACAGCATTTTTCATGCAATTAAATGTTTATGAGTTTGTCTAGTCCACAATACAAGAAAAAAACTTAACTTATACTCTTAGAAGTAATACATTATGCTGTTATAGGTTATCATGATAGGTTGTTATTATTATAGGTTATTATCTTATAGGTTAGTGTAGATTTTGTAGGTAAGTTTTTCATCAGTTACCACACACAACCCTATATATGACATTATGCCTGACATTGACTTTATATTTTTATAAAAATATTATTCGAGTTCATTACTAACTGCGTCTTAAGTAAAGAAAAGGTAAGTGTGTAGAGTCTTGTTCCTTTAGGAAGCATAAAATGTAGACTCTAGTGAAGATATGATAGCGAATTCATAAGATGTCTTGAAAAATAGATGTCTCCCGAAGATGTTCATAAAAAACTTTTTATTTTAACTAAACGTAACAGAATATGCACAGACTCGGTGCTCACAAACTAACCATCACCGATGGATAAATAAATTAAACACAAAATAGTATGTACAATCAGAATGAATCAAATGTCAACTACACTACTGGCTTCTACTTCAAACTAAATCAGATTTATCGGCTGCACACAGCAAAGATGAGCCTAAAGTATCTAATAATCCAAAAGTAAGTGACTAAGCACAAACATTCACCTACAGGGCTACTTGCAAACATGCGGCCTAAATCTCACTCGCGGCATAAACCCACTCTACTTGTAACTAACTCTTCTACTACGAACTCTTCAGTTCTGCTGCTTAAATACTATTTCCTAACTCACTGATATTTTGCATATACGTTATTTAAATTTGCATTCTGACAGGAAATTGAAGCCAGAATGGGAAGAGAAGTTTCTTAAAAATAATCGATTAGTACAAAATAAGGTCTTTAAAAGTTTGAGTGTATGAAAATCCTATAATTAATGATATGAGGTAATCCAATTACTTTAACACTTATCTCGAACCTTATCTGATCATTCATGGACAAAATTCTTAGCGTAGTCGCATAATGGATGTCTGATAATATTATAACAAATTAAATATTGGATGCGAAAATTGTGTAAAGCAATAAAGCACAGTGATAAAACTGTGGAAAACGTTTTTGTATACATATCCTTATAAATTAAGTTATAGATTATACATCTTTCTAATTTGTATATCTTTTCTGAGAATTGAAACTATTGACCTTTGAACGACGTAATAAACCGTGCCTACGGCATTTCCACTCTAATGTAGAATGCAATTTCTAAAAGGATCGTGACGAATACTGAGTCACAAAGCATTCTTTCGAAATAAATACTATTCAAATAAATAAACTCAAACTTGAAAAAAGGACATTTATACGAATAAACATTCTTAAAGTATACAATGAGAGTGAACATACAGAAATATTCAAAGTAAGTATTTGAAGTATAATTCAACGACGCAGCTTAAATAATAAAAAAAAATTTCTTTAAAAGGAAAAAGAAATGTAAAAATAACAACTCCGATTAAAAAGTATAACTTAAAAATATTTCCAAGAAGGAAGAAGCGAGACATTTTTTTCCGCACATTCAGAATTAAAGAAAAAGAAAAAATGTTAACATAAACTGAGAAATTCTCCAAGTGAATTATTCTTGGCGGAAGGTAAAGAAAGTGCTCTAAATTATATTCATAAATTATTCAGTACGTTTCTCACCAAATTTTACAAAAAAAAATTTTTTTTGCATAGCTCTATCATGGAATTGAAATATGGAAAGCAAATTGGCATGCCATTTCAGAAAAAGTCCAATTTTGCGTCAGAATATTTATGTTAGAACAATGCTATATATAAATCTAATACATATCTTAAGTCCCGCTCTCGGAATATGAATATCGCAAGTTGAATTTCATCAAACGGTCGAGCAGAACGGTAGATATAGAAATGTTACCCTGCCCTTTATTTATTTATTTTATTTTTTAAAAAAATTTGGAAGTAGGTGTATGCAGAGTAAGTGTAAGTTCCATTAATTGTACATTGTTGTGACTTGATAGGCAGCATACGTAGCAAATCGTCCTTGGTTAGCCTAGTAAACAAATCATACTACAGCTATTTGTGTGATGGAAGAAAAATTCGTAAAGGAGGATTTTCCAAGGAAAAGTAATTTAATTTGTTTTATTTTAGACATCGAAAAAACTATAAAAATCCCATGCAGCCAATTTGTTCAAGAAAAATGATTCTCAATGAAATTGAGATGGTTAATAAGGAACTATATAAACTACTATATTTTACAGCCTCTCTTATTGAAACGATATGAATTACATATGCACTCCTGTAGCTTTTGCAAACTAACCAAAAAGTAAAATAACTAAATAACGCAGTACGAATAAAAAGCAGATGAAAAATATTTTGCAGTCAGACTTATAGTATATAAACATACAGTAGACTTACAGTATATAAAACTACTTTATAGTTCAACGATTAAAAAGGAAAAAAATCTACCGTAAAAATAACTAAATAACACAGTAGAAATAAAAAGCAAATGAAAAATATTTTGCAGTCAGACTTATAGTACATCAAAATATAGTAGACATATATTTATAAAACTACTTTAAAACTACTATAAAAATTAAAAAAATATTAAGTATGCAAAAAAACGGACAAATATTTCACTTTTCTTCTTAAATAAACACAATGTCAACTGTTGTCAATTCGTAAAACTTTACGAATTGACAATTTACGAATTGACTTTTACTGTAAGGATGAGATATATGCAACGCAAAATAGAAAATTGCGAGAATAAAAAATGTATAAAAATTACTAATAAATAAAATAAAAAACAACACTATCCTGGGGAAATTTTCTAAAAACTTCGTATCGATTTTTAAGTGCGACTGACATAGAACTAGTTTCTTCAAATAGCAAAAGCATTTAAAAAATATTTTTGTATAACTCTGGATGATTTCTGATTAGGGGAGTAACAAGTAAAAAAGAAACATGACTTAAGAAGACGGAAATCCCTTTTTAAAGTTAACAGAATTAAAATGGTTTGAACATTAACTAGGGAAATATTTTAACAAGAGAGAAATTAAATTTTAAAAATTACGATTAGGAAATAAATTTAAGAAAATGAAGTTCAAAAGGAATTAGGAAAAAAATAACAGCAGACTTGGGGCGAAATGAAAGCTAAGAAATCGAACTGAAAATTAAAAAATATTTTGCCAAATTTATTTGACGCCCTTTCATGAAGAAAAAGAAAGTCACGCATTTCCTTTGAATTTGACGAAAATTTTATTTCTGGATACTTAGCGTCATATATTTGATAGTCATCTCTGCATTTCGGTATCTCACATATGAATTTCTATTGATAAAACTGCTGGCAGTTAAAAAAAATATGCTTCAGCATTTAATCAAAATTAGCTTTTGAGAGTGTAGGCCTTTCACAATTACTTCGATGGCTTTAACTGTAATGGGAGTTTATGTTGTACATATTATTTTAGGTAACTGCATAATGAAATGTGCGAAATGGAGTTCAAAGTAAAATTACATCTAATTTGCAAAAATAATAACTCCAATTACTTAAACCCCTTACCAAAAATCATGCATTTTGGTTCGTTGGATAGACTCTGCATTAAATGCAATAAACATATTTAATGAATACAGGTTAATAATAAAATAATTTTTCTAAGCACAGTATACTATGCGCAAAATATAGCACATAGATTAACCTAAGGAAGAAGAGTTATGTTCACTTACCGGAAGTAAAAGAAAATACCCAGAGATATCAAGAGAGCGATGACTGAGGTAGAGTAGCCTGATATATAAATATTCACAATTCTCTGACGAAACTGCAATTATACAAGAACAGAAATCATTACTATTTCTTAAAACAATCATGCGCTTAAAATAATCGTACGTAATATGCTGTTAATGAATAAAAAAATAAGACACACAATTTGCATACTTTTCCAGTTTTAGGAACAGAAAATTCCTCTGAAGCGTCAGTTACTTTACTATATTTGCTGCTTGTTCCATTATCAATTCTTTTTTTAAATACTGAAGACAACATAGTCATTTGCCGTGACTATACGTATAATTTAATGATGACTTAAAAATTGGGCAACATTACGTATTATATTTCTTCGATTATTAGACGTACTTTTCCTTCCAAGTAAAAGACTCAAATAGTGTGTTTTTATAATCGATAGTGTCTTAATCGTAACAGTTTTCCCCGCGGTTTACGCACGACATTTAACAATTTTTTCTTTCCGGCCAAACTCTGCCTCTAAATTGATTACGCAATTCCACTGATTAATAAAGTAATGATATGAGTTTTTATTGCTCTTCAGAAATGAGTACTATTATTTTGTTGTGACCACTGACAACATTTCATAGATACACACCAAAGTCAGTGGTAATAGTCAACCACAATGTTTGTTTATCTACGAAGGCACGTAAAATAAATTTCATTTTTTCCATTTTTTATTCCTTTTTGTACATTGAGATGCTGTCAAAAACATGGCTCTCCGAAGTAGCATTGATGCAAAAACTTAGTGTTGGCAGGAAGACATAAAAAGAACTTCCAGATCGACATTTTGACTTTTGTGTATTCTTCACTGGTTCACAATGCCATATTTTTGTATTTTTTCAACAATAATAAATGCACGTTTCCTTAGAAATTTCCCGAAAAATTAAGTGCAACTTACAATTTAGGAAATACAGTAAATATGAGGAATAAAAATAGAATTGTAATACAAGCGTATCTAATGAAACAATAAAATATATCATCATTATATTTATCCTTTTCAGGTGTCTTCTTATCCTTTATGCGGTAACGCGGCTTTTCCTCTACGAAAATTTTGATCAGCATCTTGGTTCAACGCTCTTTTTTCATGTTCATTTTTCACCGTTATAAATACACTAAATAATCCTTCAAATCTGGACTGTTGACCCCGACATTGTCTGATATGAAACTATCATTTCAATATTTAAAATAAGAATACTAACCCATTACGTTATGATTTAATTTTGAAAAGTTGTGTATAAAAGAAACATTACATTTTTATGCATCACTATACTATATAAACTATTATGAAGAAGACATATTTTATTTTATGATTCATATATTTTGAAAAGCAAAAGTTCAGTTGTAATTCATCATGGAATATCAAAATTAGAAAAAAATTATAATTTAGACTTCTCTTTTTGAAAGTTCCTTCGGCATTTTACTGCAGTTCTTTGTATTACTTTCAAATGTATTACTTTTCAGAATTTGTATTACTTTCAAATGCAGGAATAAATTTAGACATAAATACCAACTGTAAAATTATAGAGTATCCTTATATCTTCTCAGCCTCACAGATGCGGACATATAGACAATCTTGTCAGATGATATATAGTTTGAAATTGCTACAATATTTGGACTCCGACTTACATAGCTTATAAAATATTGCTCCAAATCTTGCTCGCTTGGACTTAATGAACTGCGCAAAACTTTAGTCAAATTGCTTATGTCGCATTTCATTATGTGGTTTTGGCATGAAAAATTGACGATGAGCCATACTAATTATTTTACCACAAAGCGCGAATTAATGATTTTTAACATTGTAACTCTTCTTCGTTATTATTAACTTATCAATGTATACGATCAGAAAGCTGCAGTATTTACTGATATGTGCTTCTTTATAATCTGTTTTATAGAGAAGTAAGACATTTACGAAATGGAATAGGCTCAGGCTGGAAAATAAATTTGATGTTTAGATGCCGACACTGTCGGTATTAGCTTTCCAGAAACGCAATCCCCCTTTTATTTGATGTCATGTTCTGCCTAAGTGTGGCAAAAAATCGTTACTTTTTTGCTTAGCCCATAAATGGGAAAAATTGATAAAAAGCAACAACGTAAACCAAAAGGAAATATCATAATTGGATAAGATCCAAGATTCTTTTTCCGTCGGTTTCCTAAATTCGCAGTGTCTGGTGGCCTTACGAATATAAGATACCATTTTCAAACACATTCATTTTATTAAGTTACTGAGCTATTGATAAATATGCAACCACCGGAATTCTTAAGTCCAGGCTTACAGAAGAATATGCCCTACTCTAAGAAGATTGTGCTACTTAATTACTGATTTCATACCATTTCGTCAGACGGACAGCAATAAATTTTGCTTTTAGAAATCCCTTCTTTTGCGATAGCGGAAATGGGGTATGGTTTAAAAAGCGATAAATCATTAAATTCTTGAATTATGATTAAAAAGAAAGAAAACTCATTCAAGCCAAAGCCACGAATGTGCATTTTTTGCTGTTCCCACCTCCATTCTTTGCTGTCATAGTTGTGCTACAAGAAAGATAAAAAATTACTATATAGAAATATAAATTCTAAAATAAAATATTAAAAAAATCTGAAAGGTTTTACATATTTTAAATTACGTCCAAAGGGGCATTTTGTTAACATTTCGTGTAATAACTTTATTTATTAAATATCATGCTCTTCGAACTTAAGCCATAAAATAAAGTTCAAGAGCAATACCGTAAAATAATTTAAAATGAGCATATCTTTAGAATTTCCGATACACAGTCTGATAAAAATATTTTTTTCTGTACAACGCTGCCATCGCTCGCTTTGAAATCGTTGAGTTTGTTAATCGAAAATTAGTTGAAGTGTTACAGAATATGAAAGGGATAATAAAACAAATTTCAAATTCCAAATTAGGACTTCCACATACCCATATCCTATGGAAGATTACGTTATTAAAATTTTGATGCCTCTAGGTACCGCCGTTTTATCGCAATGAGAGAAACATACATACATTCATACAGATTCTCCATTATTTAATTTCTTTAAATATAATGCAAGGCGATAATATTGGGTGGCAACAATTTGAAAAGTGATACAACGCTTATAGTGAATCAACGCAAAATACTAAAATGAAATTAATAGTCCTTCTGGCCAAATTGCCCCTTTGGACTAACAACAAGTCGATTTTTCTGAAATCGAAATGTACGTAAAATCTATAAATTAGTTTTTCTAAAAGTTTTCATTTCGTGGTTTTTGGGTAGTGTTGATGACGTAAAAGTTTCATTCGTTCCAGAATGGCAGAGCTTCTTTTGTAGTTTCACATTGTTTTCTAGGTCTAAGAAGTGCTTGGCAAAAGCATAAAATAAAATTTATTATTCGAACTCAAGGACATTTTAAACTTTTTCTTAGAAATAAAATTATGAGAAACAAGAAAATTTTAATCATGGGAGGCTGAAGTACACATATTTGTAATCGGGAAAATAATTAGCGATATGTCTACGAATTCCCATAAGATTGTTTAATTAATTTAATTCTCAAACATCGTAAAGTGCCTTCATCCTCTTCCAATTTGATTAAATGCTATGATTACGCAACGACTCTTGATGTCACAATACCTCTTTTTACAAGGCTATATAAAACAAAAGTTCTTAAAGCCTTTCAACAGAGAGATGCATTTTATTTCAAAAAAGCAATATAACAAATGCTTTTTTTAAAAAAGATTGAAGAAAACCAGAACTCTTAGAACGCTCCATATAATAAATAGCCTGAAGTAATTAAATTTTTTTATTGTAGCTTATCATTCGCAGGCACGCCTCAAACATTTATTTACAGTTTCATTATAATCATTAATATGATATATGAGCTCAGACGAAGCGTATGAAGCAGAAGAATATTCCATAAGAATTCCGCTATGTATAGGGAAAAGCACAAAAATTTAATAAGCGTTCTTTCAAGAAATTAAATGTTGGTTTAAATGTTTCCATTTCCATACATCAAAGCAAAACCCCGACAAAAACTAATTATTACTCCTGTGAATTCAGGATAGAAAATCTCAACTCAGAGAAATAAACTATAATAAAAATTGTGATATTATTCCATACATCACTGTGATATTAATCCATGTAATTTAATCCTACGACTTATCTTCTGATTCCCTGAGGAAGATTCCCCTTCTGATTTACTCTTGCGTAGAAGGCTTGCAACAAATATTTCCGACAAATAAGAAAATTTTAAAAAGTTTAATTTTTTAATTATAAATATACTATCAAACCAACATGCCATAGATGAAGTTTGGAAAACGTATAATGGAATTCAATGTTAGTATAATATAAGCGCGGTATATTTACAAGAAAATGTAATTTATAAAAACGCAAACTAAAAGAAATCTTAAAATACGTCAAAGGGGATCGAAAGTTTCTCAGTATTCGAATTTCTTCTCCACAATATTAACAGCAAAAATGGTAATGCATGGATAAATTTCCTCTAGAATGAAATTTCCTCTTCTTCCTTTTTTGGGGTATAATACAAAATAACATTTCAATTTATGCAATTTTCTTTTATGGTTCTTTTTTCATAGATTTTATTCCTTTTTCGGTGAAATCTTGCTCATGCAACGCATATTTTAATTGGCATAACCGATTAACAAATGTGCGGAATCCAAAATAATTTGCTAATCTGCAATTTTACAAGTCTCCGTTTTGCATTAACTACACTGCTATTGTGTTTTATGTTATAAAAACCGATTTTTACATTTTAATAATGCAAAAAAAGGAAAGTGTTGTTCTAAAAAACGTTGAAATGAGTGTTTTCAGGGTTTATCAATTCTATATTAATTTTATTCATAGTTTGGCTCAACGTTGCTGCATATAAGTAAATTCAATTCATTTTGTATTTTACGTTCTTCTTGTTAATTTGTATTCATATCAGTTGCTGACTGAAATGCATAAAAATAACTTCTGAAGTTCCTACTATTAAATATATGCGTGATGTGTTCTTGCATTTTGTAAAAAATAGATTCTCTAAATTTGGGATTTAGTTTTTGTATTACGCGCGAAGTATTATAATGCAGATTTAAGTCTAGTCCCTTACTTTTATTGTAACGTCTGAGAGAATTTAGTTCTGAAATTTTCTTATTGAAGGAAATGTAAGTCTCTAATAAATCAGACTGGATCAAATTTAAGGTAATAAACAGGGAATGTTACTCCATGCAATGTTTATTCATGAGCACTCAAGACGAGCAACTAACTACATATTCAAAAATATGGCATCACACTATTTTTTACAAATAAACACTACCGCGATCTATTGGCAAGCTGAGAACATATAATCACAAACTTGCACTCATGAATATTGCTATTTATCTCGATGTTGCTGTTCAAAAAATGAAAAAAATGTTTTACATGAAAATCATCTTTCCTGAGTTCAGAAGTTATGTTATGGTATTATTTGGGTCTCCAGCCTTTTTAATATGTAGATACTTTGATTTTTATGAAAAGTGCGATTTCCAAGGCCTTAATTCTAATGGACAGGATCACTTTGGTCAACAGCATTATATATGGTGCGTTCACATTCTGAAGGAATACCCTGACATATAATTCTGCATTGAAATGTAACAGGACTTATGTTTAAAAGACAATAATGTTTAAAGTGTTGAATAACTAAATTTTCAAAGCAAAACAGTAGCATGGGTATTAAAATTACTTCTGTCCCAGGTGACAGTCCGTCAGTGCAAAAATCTCTTTCGAGAAAAATATTTCATTAAACACTTATAAAAGTGCGCTTTTAATATAAAAAGTGACGCAACTGGCACAAAAACAAGACTGTACTGGAAAAAAATAAACTAAAGATATCAACCTAGATATACGGAGAAGCTAAAATCTGAATGCATGTTTGCACACAGTATGTACGAGTACCGTTGATCAGTTAAAAGAAATACTGGAAAACCAACAATATCTAAACCTTTTGGAGCAATTTTGAGTCAGTTAAAAGACCTACTTAAAAAGGCGAACAGTAAGAGTTTAAATTATAAATTAGAAACTAAAGTTTCACGAACAGAATACAGTGAATAATTCCACACTTGTAAAATACACATTGAGAAATTTATCAACCGCTATATGACGGTTTCAAACTTCTAAAAATATGACAGCTGTTAGAGCGAAAAATATGACCTGGCAGTCAAAACTGCAGATACTCAAGCTAAACAATCTGCATTACAAATGCTTGAAATTATTTTAAGTAGTTTCATGGAAGTGGTTTCTCGTTCATGTTCAAGATATTGGAAGAAGATTTGTGAAGCTCCGTTATTTGATAACCATTCAAAATTTGTGTATTTTATATAAGTGACTACACTCAGGCAGGAAGCTCGAGACATTGTGTAAAGTTTTCCAACGTCTGCTGAAACTTATTCTATAGTAATAGAACAAATAATGCAAAGATTCAGTCATGAAAGGGATTTTTTGCTGACTTTTTATTAATGACAGTGATTTAAGACGAGGTTTTAGAATATTATTGCTTTATGACATTTTAGGAAAGAAACTTCGGTTACTAGAATCTGCAGGTAGTGATTGAGGTGGAAGTGATCTGTAGGTGTGATTAAAGATAAGTACGCTAGCATTTAATTTCCACTTGTTTTTCAACCGTATGTTCAAACAATTTCTCTAAGGGCTTGGGAGAATGAATGGAAGAGAAGACAGAGGGTAAGAGTGAACTTAATTTTGTTCCTGTCTTCAAAAAATGAAGTTACATTTGAAATGAGGATTATAAAGTCATGTTTCTAGTGATTTCTTTTCCACTTGTTCATAGAGCATTCGTCCGGAATGGCCATCCATCAGTTATTTAGTCATCTCATCAACGAGAACGTCGTCCAGCGTGCATCACACGGTACAAGGATACCAAACCCGCCAGAAGAACATGAAGATATATAGATAGAGCTAAGGCATTCACGGATGTCCAGCCTATAACATTAATTTCCGGTTAGTATGCCTCTTCTAACCACTGTACCATTTATGGTGACCCACGTTACTTGTGATTTCTGAGCTAAAACGTAATTCCATTATGCGGAAAGACATTTAACAGATTATCAGACGTCAAAATATCCCCACTAAAGTAGATAGGAAACGGGCATGAAAAATTCCGCGTGGGAAGTAATGAGACGATATTGATAAGCCAAGCTAAAAAGTCTGATGCCTCATATGAACGGAATAGAAATTAGGAAAATTTATAGGTTATTATAAAAATCCGCTCTAAAAGAAAATGTTTAACTGAAGATATATTAAAATATTTGAATTATAAGCGTTCTGGTAAAATAAAAAAATAACATACAAGTTATTTGAAGGAACAGAAACCGATAAAAGATTGCATCACAGATGTAAAATTAATCTGAATAGCAAGAATAATGTTTATTAATTGTGTTGTGTGATTACTTTTGCTACATGGTTTATAACTGTGATGCGCGATAAGTTTCGTTGTATGATTTTTAACTGTGATGTGTAATTATTTTTATTATGTTATTATAATTTTGAAGTGTGATTACTTTTAAATCACATCCTACTATTAATTTATAGAAGTTGGAAGTTATAGGTAAAATTAAACATGAAGAGATAAAAAGACTAAATGACATTAAAAGACTAAATATTTTTAAATATTTCAGAAATAACTTAAATGTAAATTCAGATGGAAAGCAAAGAATTACTTTACTCTGGGTCTTTAATAATTACCAAAAATCCTGTAATAAAAGTTAACGCAGAAAAGGTTTGCTACTACTGAAAATTATCAAATTTAAATTGAACTGAAATTTATAATAAAGCATTTTGTATTTAGTTGAAAGAACCAATTATGGAGAAACTTTTTGAAAGAGAAGCGTCAGAGGTACATTAGCTGACAAAGATGCCAAAATTAAAGGAGTCAAGCAAGATTATAAAAAGTTTTTATGGCTTCGTACCCTGTAAAATAGGGTATTTTACATTAAATGAATATTTAAATAAAAGGCTGAATCTAATTGAATTAATTCTTACATTGTTAACTTCTTACGTATAGTCAGCGTTGAAAATCGTTTGAAAAACGTTTCACATACAACTCAAGATGCGTTATTAAAATGTAAATATAATAATCTTTTATTTTTTTGCTTGATCATTAATTTTAGAAAAAACTGTAAGATAATGTACCATTGAAAAAGAAATTATAGAAAAAATATAACTTAGTTGATGCTAATTCTTGCTAAGTCTATGAATGCATTTAATTGCTAGAAAATCTGATCGCATCGTTCTGATTTTATTATCTCAACATTCTAAGATTTTGAATCATTACTTGACGTAAAAATAAAATTTACCTGCTTTACCAAAAGAAGCATTTTAAAGCTGTAAATTACTAATCTCAAAAGACAATAATACTAGCATTTTTTGAAGTTAATACAGCCTCTATCCTAGAAAGTTCAGTAATTATTTTATATATAATGGTTCTCAGTGTAAAAAGCAGATTCAGTTTGAGTGTCAGTTCAAACTGATACATATACTGCCAGTTCTTTAAAATAAGAACTGAAATTTAGTAAAAACTGGCATCGATTCTATTGTCATCGTTTATAATTCTACTTATAATGTCATGTTATTTGCAGGTAAGACAACTTATTATAAAACTAATGCAAAAGCGTAAGACTTACATTTATGGAAAATAAGTCTCATTAAAATTTAGGAAAATTACAGGAATGGAAAAGTTTCAATAATTTTTAAGCTATCTGTATCCATAAAAAACGCTGAAGCACAAAATATTCGTTGTCAAACGACAAGACAGACTGAATTATTCAATTATATGATCTCAGATGAAAATAAAAAATAATGGGAGTAATACAAAAGACTGCTCCTTAATTAACTCAGCGCACTAGAAAATTAAAATTGCTTCGCTTCAGTTTAAAGCTGACTCCAAAGCCACTCGTTTGATCAACAGATTGTATTGCCTGGCTTTTTTTGAATTTCGTATTCATGGCTAATAGTATAGGTACAAATACCTCTTCCAATATGGAAAGTCTATATGTGATAATGTAATGTATCCAGGCGAAATTAAAATTCTTAGGAATGAACCATGGACTATTAAGGATATGTCCTCTATCAGTAGAGATTATAAAGTCGTCGTTTCTCCTTTTTCGCAACTTCGTATAAATCGTATACACGAATTCAAATGCACACACATAAATTTTAGAATTATATGTGTTTTTAAATAAATGTTACATGCATATGAATTGTGTATGGGAAAATTCTATTCAACAAAGAAACCTTCCACTAATAGTAAAGTTAACGAACTACAGGCTGTAATAACGAAATAAAAGGCTGGACATGTTTCGTCATACTGTGCAGTTGCGCTCATTTCTTCGGCAGCTGAAAATGCAGTACGAAATAAATGTCTGTTGCGGAATAGATAAATATTGCGCAGACGGAAAAAAGACTAGGCATTGCTGCACAGAAAGCGGCGTCTACAGTGAAAGGAAAATACACTGCTACCGCCATATATTGAAAAAGGAAACAGCAAAGAAAAAACTGAAAATAAAGACATCTTATTAACGATGAGGAAAATGGGATTAAAATATAAGCCGTTACCCAAATTTTAAAGAATTTCGTAGATGTGGAAAGTTCCCAGGAAATTTAATTCCACTTTCTGAAGAAATTGTAAATGCCTTTTGGCAGGCCTTTGGACCTAGTACTTTAATTCTTTGATTCATTCTAAGATTCTTCATCTAAAATTGTATATATGTTATTATTTTTAAACAGTTCTAAAGACCAATCATCAAAATACAAGTATAAAAATCCTATTTAGGTTTTTTTACTTACAGTTACGGGGGAAATGCGTAATGTTATCAGCTGAGCTAACGAAAACTAAGAACTTTGAAATGAAATGCGTGTAATGTAAGCATCAAGGGCTCTTGATGAAAACGATTTCGATTTGTTATTTGCCTTGCATGCATTTATTTTCTTTAATGAAAGATGAGTACTTGCTATAGCAACTCACATCGATTGATTATTTTCTGCTGATGCAGTTATGTCAAGTACTGTAAATCATTTTTATGGTTTTGATTAGAATGCTGTTTATTGTGCATTAAGCACATCTTCTTCATTTGCGTTATTACGTATGTAGGTGTGTGCTTATACGAGTATATATGTACATGCATCTACATAATTAAACTTATGAAGATTCTAAATGTTCAAACAACGGTACAACGAAATTTCTTATTAGAGCTTTTATTCTGCGCAAACATAACATTGTTTTGTTTCGGTCGTGTTTAACAGAGGTCATAAAACTAAAATGCATATGCAAATTACATAAAAGAGTTATTCAGTTTCTCATCGCGTTACCAACAGATCAACAAAAAAATCAGTAGATGTTTCGCCTCGTAAGATCGAAAATTATTTTTTTTAAGATTATTGAATAAGTACATGATTAGCATAACATATTTTCGTCTTATGAACATTTCCATTTGATGTAACTCATTTTCTTTTGGTCTTAAAAATTGAATTTTCCAATATATTTATTATAATTCTTTATTACCCATAAGTTATTTGAATCAAGAATAAAAACTTTCTTATTAAAAATGTAATTAATCTAACTAATCTAAAAAACATTATTTAATAATACAAGTAAAAAAATGCAAAAAGAATAGAAAAGTTCGTTTGAGAGAATGGAAAAATAGTAACTAATTCTAACTTGACAGCAATGGACTATTGTGTCATCGAGGATTTTTAATTAAGCATTTCTTGTAGAACTAGAAATAAAAACTCAAATGTCACTCTTGATTTAACATGACATCCTATAGCAAACTCCTGATTTTAAAGGATATCATTTTTCTAATATAATTAAAAGAGGAAATAAAATCAAGTTTCACACTTGGTTATTCTTCAACTACTTTATCTCGTGAACCCATGCATAAAACTATTTTCACATTTCTTTTAGCTCGAGAATAATTCTGAATTTTGCTTTCGCAATCAAGCAAGACAAATTAAGAAATACAGAATGGCATGCGGGCAAGACAATTTTCTGTCGTAGCTCAGGAAATTTTTTTATATCTTGATGGCATTCGAATTTTATTTATTTTCTTTTTAAAAGAAGCTCTTTCCTTTGAATGATTTCAGTGAAAATGCAATATCAGGAAGAAGGAAATCAATTGTTAAGGATAAAAAAGAGGAAAATGATAATTCAAAACTGGAACAAGTTTAAGGCATTTTAAAATACAATGCGCATTTTACATAGAGTTGTAAAATGCGCATTGTAATTTAAAATGTTAGAACGTTACAACAATTGTATTTTAAAATATTACAATATAAGGTTCCAAACATGTGATAATACACTAATGTGCAAAATTAAGAGAATTTGAAAATTATGTCTGTTTTGATGAAAAGTATTGAACTAGGGTATTAATTATGCCACCGAAGAATCATGCAAATGTTTTAAGTTGAATACGTAAACGTTTATGCATATGTGTATCTACGGAGCTGTGATTATGGTGGGGATACAAGTACACGGCGAATTGTGTGCTCGTACTCCTCTACAACATTCACCGTTTCCTTACAAAATTTGGATAAATTTTGTAAAGTATCAGGAAAAATGAGTAGCTACGAACGTATGGATAACATAAAGAGATGTAGAGTTGTCGGTAGATTAGAGGCAGGCCACTCACAAGTGCAGGTGGCTACAGAACTCAGTGTATTCTGCAATTTGAGGAAACTGTTTCAGGACACTGGATCCATATCGAGAAGACCTGAATACGATCGAGCAAAATCCACAATGGCGAATAAGTATCGTTATTTGGCGCTTTCAGTGCGGTGAAACAGGTCTGCCACAGCTTCATGGTTGTAACGTGAGCAATATGCTACACAAGAACCCCAGTTTCTCTGTCTACAGTTGCTAGATGCCTTCAAGAGATAGGGCTGTATGTCAGAAGATCCTCTATTTGCGTTCCGCTCACTGCAACACAAAATACAGCGCGTTTAACGTGAAGCTGACAATATGCGCCTTGTACCATACTTCAGTGGAGCCCCGTGCATTTTACAGGTGAATGTAGATTCACCTGGATTCTCTGTGTACCTGTATATGGAGAGAGTTTGAAACACTATACCATCTCTCGCTTATCAGGAAAAAGAATCATTACGATGGTGGAGATGTAATGGTTTGGACAGGCATTATGTTGGACGGCCACACACCCCTGCATGACTTTGCCAAAGGCTTTCTGACTGCTATGAGGTTTAAAGAAAAGATACTAGAGCCTTGTGTTCGACTTTACAGAGAAGCAGTTTGTCCTGGGTTCCTGTTGGACGACAAAGGGGGGATATTCGCCGCATTGACTGGTCATCCCGATTTGACCTTAATCATGAACAGTATGCCTGGGGCGTTCTTAGATGGGAAATTTCGTCATATTCCTCCGATAATTGTTCAGGAATTGAAAATTGCCTAGCTACAGGAGTGAGATCAACTGCCACAAGGGCTCCTCAGCTGCCTCCTTTCAGTATGCCGCCACGCTGAGAGACATATCTGGCTGTCGAAGGAAGCAATCTCTATATTACACGCATTTTCAGTTCGATGTCGCAGCGTGAATTTTGGACATCCCTGCGCTTTACTGATAATCATGTGTGTATAAAGTGACTTTTGAATGGGATATTTCTTTCGCTGTTATAAATGTATAGTCATTCCAAATTTCTTTAAAATCTGTCCGTTAGTTTTCAGAAATTCTACATAATTCGTAGTTTCTTTTAATTTTACACACGAGTGTAATTATTTCCAACCAATATTATTTTTTCAACAGATATTATTAAACGCTTTCTTGAAGTACACAGCATCTCTGACAAATTTCTAACAAGAATATAAACCACTGAAATCTTTCAAATGAATGCCACATCAATGAAATACGAAATTTTATTTTCGCACTATATATGAATACGTAGTAATTTGATACATTTAAGTGATAGGAGATGGCAAGATAAATAAAAAAAGTGGATGTTATGAGAAAGAAAAATATTTAAATATGGTAGGTTAAATTAACAATTCAGTATCGAAAAAAGAAAGCAATGGAGCTATATCATATTTTGTTTATAAAATATTACAGAGTTGCTGTAAATTTCCTGTTTACAGTAAGTATGCTGTAATGGGATCACCTGTTTTAAAAGTTGAAAAAAAAGGGCTTCAAAGCATACTTTGAAGATAAATGAATAAAAATTGATTAATTGACACAATTATCTATTATCTATCGAAAGAACAGGGCCTGTGACTTGTTAATTTTCTAGGACGAAAAGTTTGTTTTGTAACTTGTAACGAAAAAATGAGATTCTTTTAAATAAAGGATTTTATAAGATTGTTGAAATAAATATTAATTCAATACTTTTTGCTTAGGAATATTATTTGATATTAATTATTACATTTCTATTTAACTTCGTGCTGAATACTTCGTACATTAGGCTTAAAAACAGTATTTAATTAATTCTGAGGGAGTTTCTGGGTAATAATTTTTCAAATCAATCTAACGATGGCCCAAGTGACTCACTACTGTATAATTAATATATATAATTTATATTTTAAAAGGTCTTGTTATACAATTCATTCTGTTTTAGTAGAACAAACAAAGAGAAACAAGCCACTATTGCTATAAAGGTCCATTACAAAGAAAACCAAAATTTCGATTTCGCGATGTGTTTATCATATCCTACTGAACTACATTAATCAAACAAAGCAGCGAAATTCTGCACAGAAGAAGAATTAAAAAGATCAAAGGTAAATGTTGAAAGCGTTAATAGTAACGTCCCAGCATTAACAAATATAATACTACCAGAGATATTTAAAAAAAATCTGAAAGCTTTTAGGTTTTATATTACACCCAAAAAGGGTGTTTTTTAACGTTTTATGTGTTACCTTTACTTTAAGTATCATGTTCTTCGCACTTAAGCCGTAAAATTAAATTCAACAGAAATATTACAAAATATTTCAAACAGCATATCTTTAGAATTTCCGATATACAGACTCGCGCGCTGAAGATTGTTCCCCCATACAGTGTATTTTTCCCCCATACAGTGTTGCCATTGCTCGCTTTGAAAACGTTCAGTTTGCTAATAAAAAAATTTTTAATGCTTGACAAAATACGAATTAGATAATAAAACAAATTCCAAATTTGGGCTTTCAAATGCACATATTCGAGTGGAGGACTACGTTATTCAAAATTTCATGTCTCTAAGTAACGTTGTGTTTCCACAATGCCAGAAACGTACATACATTGATGAAAATTCTTCATTGTTTAATTTCCTTAAATATAATGCAGGGCTCTAATATTTGGTGGCAACAATTTGAAAAGTGAAAAGTCCTTTCTCAGTAGACGATGCAAAACGCCAAACCGAATTTAGTAGCTCTTCTGGGCAAATTGCTCTTTTAGATTAAAAAGAAACAGGTGAAAGGAGTATAATGTGCTATATAAAGATCCATATACTTTGTTTCCAGTTGATGAAAATAACATTATCCTGTCGGCTTTTGTTGGTAACCAGAATTTACATCCGCTATAGCAAAACTGGCAAACGAATCTCACACTACGTTTCCAGGAAGACTTGATCTAAAATAGTATATAACTCTTTTTTAATACTACCTTGACTTCAAAACGTGAAGAAGAAAAATCTAATAACAAGTATAAAAAAAAGAACGAAATCTGTCTCTAGAGGTTGAAACTCATTAAAAAACAACAAAATTTGAGGGTCTAATATAATGCACAGAAGGAATTATCAATTACAATGAGACTGCTTTCTTTTTAAATATCAGCTAGGGAATAGTCTAGCTAAACAATGATAAAAAATGGTCGTACCACTGCAAGAGCTAATGCTGAAACGAACTAATGCTCAGCGATAATAAACTATGGTTAAGTATGCATAAAACTTTATAGATATAGTTCAATTAGGTTAGATCTTTAAGTATGCTCTTATCCTACATTTTATAACTGAAGATTAACTTGAACCTGTTAAGCGTGAAAACAACGAGTAAATATGTTCAGGCGTTTAAGTATTAACTTAATCTGATGAGAGCATGGAATAATCAATAAAATCAAGTATTAACATTAGTAGGCAAACGAAGTATCCTAAAAAAAGCTTTCTTGTAGCCAAAAGGTGATCAAAACATTGAAAAATCAGAGAAAGTCCCCATATGTGATTCTACTTTAACTATATCATTATTACAAGAAGAATAAATAAACGAAAGATTGAAAAATAAAAGAAAACATAAAAAAGAGGGGGAAATAAGTAGGTAAAAAGACCAGAAGACGTTTCTGCGTGTCTTTCTCCTCTCTTCAAATTCAGAGCCTCTACCTCTAAAGAATGAGAAGATTCATTTTATTTGGAAATTAAATAGTTAAAACAGGAATACCTATTCTTAGAAGGATTTATAACGCAGGACAGATGTTTGCACTTATATCCCTTGTGGGAGGGAACCATGCAGAAAAATATATTATATAGTTCAAGAAATAAGACTACAAAAGCTACATACAATACATGGTCAAAGACTGTAAAAAAGACCACAATACATGTTCGAGGACTGAACTAAACAAAATATAATAGCTTCGTTATCAGACAAAACTACATTTTTAGCTGATTATTTATAATATTGTTACAATGCATTTGGATCTGCAGCACTTAATAAAGATAAGAAACTAATCTGTACTTATTTTATAAAAGAAAACTAGAAAAATTATAATTAAACTAAATTAAGTAAAACAAAGTTAAAAAAATTTAAAATGTTTTCATAAATGATTTTTTAAACAATGACAAACAATACCCATGATTAATTTAAAAGACTGTCGCTGTATAGCAGCAGATCATACTTCACATTCAGTAAGAAACGCAAGAGATTATTCAGGATTTCTCAGACAAAGAGAAAAAAAAGTAAAAGTTATCTTGGTAAGGGAATGTACATTAGGGGGGAGAAACAGTTAACCTATATATGATATTAACTATTCATATAAGTCTGCCTACTTAAAGGTACTTCCCAGTTCCTTTTCGATATTGGCGAATTATCGAATTGAACCATTTATCACTTCCTACATAGAGAGATTAAAAGTAGAACACATTTTTTCAGGCTTTTTTTGTTAGTTTACACCCAAAGCGCACAAAACAAAATAATTCATATCCTATTCAGGATAAGTAACAAAACTGAGACGAAGTGCTATGTTCAGGATTGCAAGTTTACAAGAATAAGTTTCTGAAACGTAACTAACAAATAAATTTTCTGACAAATAAGTTCTAGGGATTTATATTTATTTTAAATAACGAGTAAATAATAAGTTTAATCTTATGCTTACTTTTCTATAAGCCTCCATTTCCCCTAATTGTCAATGCCAGAATATTTAAATTTGGTAGCGCGCGTGAAATAATGCAAATTCTACCTTAAGGAGAAAAGGTTTAATACCGAGTTCGAGATAGGAAAGTTAGAGTAGTTGGGCAAGCGCTGTATTTTTGTAGCGTGAGCTTCTGTTCTGCGTTTATTGTTGGTTAACGTAGCGTAACAGCCATTACTTTGTGGCCACTAGATGTTTCGACGCGGTTTTAGGAAACAGGATTATCTGAGCGCTGTAGAGTAATTCTACTACTTGTTAATAGCTTCGAAGTTTTAGTTTAGTTCTTATTAGTTGAGTTACCGCCCGAGTGAGGCGTAGTGTGTTAGCGTCAAGTCGACGCATTGTGAATTTTGAAGAGTTAATAAAGGGTTCTTTTTACGCTACTCCTGTGAGGTTTCTACACATACTTTAGCTGTCACATCAGAAGATAAAATAGTGGGTCTTACAAAGTACTTAATATCATTTGTCAGTTCACAAGGCAAACGAGAATACTGTGATCTCTGACCGATTACAAATTGGCGCTAATGTCCTCCCAGATAATAAAGTGGCTTTTACTCCGATATGCATGATTTTGTAGTTAGCTTATTCTAGCTTTTAAACTCCCTTTCGCGTGTTCTTAATTTAAGTCAATTTTCTTGTTTAAGCTATTATATGTAACGCGATCAAAGAGAAGATTGGATAGTGTTTAACTTAAGCTTAGTTGACAGTAAAACTAAAAAATAATTCCACTAACTAATCCACTTCCAGAAACGAGAAGTGAAAGTGATTTCTGCATTATACAACGACGTAATTTCGCAGCTTCGGGCTGCAATTTGCAGACATCACCTAAAGCTACCTAGTTATAAAGTTCTGTTAATAACAACATCATGCCTCATCTGGCACGGGCAACACAAAAAAAAATTAGAATACAGCGGATATTGGGAAACTCGTTTACATTGATGGAATTAGAATACACCCAGAAGCAGAAGCAGGATTATGTGAATAAATAAAAATCGTTGCTAGGTAAGTATTTCACGCGGTTTTGTATTTTTCTAGTCATTAGTAACCTTTTTACTAACTCCATAACAGTTAGCAATTATATTAAAAGCAAAACGTTAACTTTTACTTTTCAAATCATTAAATATTTAAGTAGACATTTTCAAGTGAACCTTCTAGAGGTTCATCAAAATTTTTAACATCTCAGTTATTGGAACTAAAAAAAGTTAAAATAATCTTCATACTTTTATATATTTTTGAGCTTTTTTGCGGGGTTGAGGCTTCATATGAATTTTAGTTTGTGGTTTTATGTGATAGTGTGTGGTTTCATGTGATAATTTTGTTTGTGGTTTCATGTGATGTAAGAAAATGGTAAAAATTGATATTAATTGTGGTAATTAGTGATATAATGTCCCTAAGTGGTCTACTATTGGCGCATATAACATAGAAGTCCTTTTCACTTTCTTCTGCTATTTTAGATTAAAGAAAATTTTATCAAATTGAAATTGAAGTTTACTGCAAATGCATGATCGAAGTTATTTTTAACTTGAGTTTCAATTTTTGACCTTCATAAAGAGAACTAGGCGCCTTGTGTTCGTCTCAGGACAACGAAAATAGGGTACTGAAGTCACGTTTGCTTTCGTAAAACTGTAGTCTCAGCTGTTTGTGGGAGTCTAATTCATTCTCGAACAGAAGGCAAAACTCAAGCAAAGGATCTTATTTTATATAGACAGAATCGTGGGTGGTCAGAAATCGACTCAAGGCCGGCTGCTCAGATAAACAGGTGGCATTTCACGATTGTTAAGCATCAGAAAGAAAATCGTGTTTTTCTTTCTTAAACCGCATAACAGACGATGAAAAATTTAAACTAGTATTTGAATTCATTACCTTGATACTACAATGTAACACCCTAACTTCAACAATTATTACATATACGATAAGGTATAGAAATTAAAACATGATTATAAATCGATATATAGCATATCTTCATATAGCATAGAAGAAGCAGATATTCATGTTAGTTACTTAACAAAAGAAACAAATACTAATGCAACAAACTGAAAGCTAAGGATGCAGTCATATCAGTTTCACTATGTCAGTGTTTACATGACTTTAAAATATCTCAAACCTGGAGCACGCCTGCTGGCTTTAAAAGAAATCAGACACAAATCAGTTCTGGGATCAGTCAAAATTAATTATTTGCTGATGCTCCATTACTACCAGATAATAATAATAATAATTGGAAGAAGAAAAGATTGCCTAGAACCTTCAATGAGTTAATTATTACTGAAAATACAAGACAGTATGCAGAAACTTTCTTTCATTATCCAAACTCGTGACAGATTTCAAAATATGTTCATTGAAAATGATTTTAAAAATTAATTGATTAACTAAAGTTTTGCTCAAAGTATTTTTTACCCACTTCTCCACATTTAAACAAAGTTTTATTTTGTTCTCTGCCTTCGTTTCTTTTCTAGCTCCGATATGTAGACCGGATATAGTAATTTCCTCTCACAGCGCAGAGGGTCAGAAAAAAACAATGCGTGAACCAGCAAGATACGCAAAGAAGCGAAATTCAGGCGAAAATTAAAATTAGCAGTACTGTAAGAATACCATACGAATATTGAGTATTGCCAATGATTTTACTAAGAGAGATTTAATACATAAAATCGTAAAGAATTCAAATTTTTTAAGTTTTAATTACATTCCTAATTTACATTTATAGTTTTTTAAAGGAATGTAAAAAAACTGAAGGTTGTTTCCGCCTTCACCGTTCACTGAAAGTTGCGTTTTAAGTTGCACCAGAAAGTTGAACATTACGATTCACAGTTTTCAGAACTTCTAACTGCTTTCACGAATATTGAACAGTTTTTAAATAAATCTTTTTCGTCGTCTATCCCTTCATTAATATTAACGTCCATAAATGGCCTACTGGATAAAACAATTGATGACTGGTAAATCGATTTAGATTCGACTCTGGATGAAAGCCCGCGTTACATGGATTTTACCCATGTGAAAGCTGAATGTGAAGCTAGTTCTTGCAGAAAGCCCTTCATGAAGTTATTCCCGTCTTAAGCAAATAGCCTTTGGCTTCTTTCATACAATCGATAAAATACGCAGATAAAAAATCACTAGCTTTGTGAATGGAATTCGAATCTTTAATTTTAGCTTCTGAACGGTCTTGAAAAAATTCGTAATACATTTACTTGAAGCAATTCCTAATACAAATTTCAATGACGATATTGCTTTATGAGCAACGCATATGAATAAGAATTATGCGTGGACACTTGGAACAAATATTGCTCCTCATTGAGCCAAAGATAAAAAAAAACTGAATTAAAGGTTTCCTGTATCGAACTTCCAGAAAACGACTAATGTTAACAATCTAGTGGCTGAAAATTACTTCGTATAATTATCAAAATCGCATTATATTATTTATACTATCGAGCAACCTGCCAACAAGTCAAGAGTGGGAGATCAGCAACGATCTCTAAATAAATTCGATTGCCGTTTCTGTCGTTTCATTTCCCAAACAAACTTCAGAAAAGATATTCAAAGTAATACAGGTATATTTGTAGATGTTTCATTTTGTGATCTATTTATGATTTTCTTTTTTTCGTATGTGGCAATCTTGACACCTGTTTGAAAGAAAAGAACCATTTCGGTTACTGATGACTAAAAGGAATAATTTTCTAGAAATATAAGGTCATAAATATGTCTTTACATTTTCCCCGTCAACATTGCAAATGTTTTCCTTTGAAGTTCTATTCGGCGTTGTTATAAACAAAGTCCTATTAAATCACAGCTGAAGATGTGTTTTGACTTGCAATCTGTCTTCAATTTAAATCACTTAGTTTTCGTACAACAGTTATAAAGTATTTCTCCCACCTTCGTCGCATGTCTTCGTGGTGTAGTGGTCAGCATGCTCGTCGCGTAAGCGAGAGGTCCGTGGTTCGAATCCCGGCGAAGGCGTTGCTCATTTTTCATTCTTCTGCTTGCAAGAAAATCCTAATGTCTCTACATAGTAACTTTCACCATTTAAGACATCAGTAGTAGTTCCTTGCATTTTTTGAGTTTCTCCGTCAAACTGTATGACATAGTAATTTCATAGATAATAATAATGATAGATTTGATAGACAACGTTGAAAAACGAAAAATGTTCTGTTTCGAAAGTCTGCGCTAAGATTATTGCTTTTTCGATGCTTCATCACCGACAGGTGCATCTGAGGCTAACGTCTTCAAGATATTCTGAAGAATATCAGAACGATCATATTATTTTAAAGATAAAGTAAATGAAATCTACACGATTTTCTTGTCACACACAAGAAATCTCTAAGAGTTCAGTGATTTCTACTTTTACACTTTAAAGGTAATATGTTTGTGGATAAACAATAATAAACCTACATGAAGTCATATTAATTAGAAAATCATATCTCCTTTCTTATATTACTTGCATTAATTACACGAGGCACATTTACGCTTATCTAGAATTTTATGTGAAATTACTATGTTCAATAATTACACATGCTTGTCATTTTTAAGTCTGACGTTTAAGGAAATTATTATAATCTTAGACGAAGTAATAATATTGCATTTGAGTATCGGTACAAAGACTCGGAACATCTAATTAATATATTTAAACATTAACCAGGCAGAGAATTCAGCGCAAAGTACAGTCTGGAGGCCAAAGAAATTAGTTGGATAAGTGTTCTATGATTTTAAAACATAAGTAAATGTTTACAGCTTTTGAGCCGTATATCATATTTTATATCTTCTTGATATATATGTGCTACTTTTGAGTAGTATATTGCACTTCATACTATGTATTGATACACCCTATCATACATTTTGCTTGAAATGTTTTAAATATTCACTTTTGATATCTGAACTTATTTTTCTTATTTTTTCTCAAGACTTTACTTTGGTTCAATAGTGCTCTTAGTACGGATGTATAAGATAGCAAATCTTTAATGCACTGTAGACATATTTTATTTTCGTTTGCAAAAAATGATTTACTTATTTCTGTAACGTTGACATTTATAATACCCATTATCAAAAATATGCAATGGAATATATATGTTACAGTGAAACACCGAAATCTGGAGAATGTCGACTTTCACCGGTGAATGTCAACATTCACATAGTCGCTTGGTGTATGTCCGAAATATTTTCCAAATACCCTTATTTCTGACTTACACCAGTGAATGCCGACATTCACTGGGGTAAACATTCACTAATGGGGAATGTTGAAAATATGAGAATATTATATTTTCTTCTCCGTAATTCAGTCGCGAAAAAACGCACAAGTACTTAAAACACACAATACATTCAAAATGAGAAAGGAAAATAATAGAAGTTAAAAAACTTACTTAATTATACAGTACGTAGTAAATGAGAAAATAAAATAATAGTAATAAAAAACATATTAAATTATGTGATTCAAATCTGATTAATTGCAACAACTTAAACTATTATGAGACTTTGAATTGCACAACTGCATTTATGAGAAACAGCCAGTCGCCTCTCTTTTCGACCTACACCAGAGCATATCTGTGATTGTCGACATACACCGGTGAAGGTGCGAATGTATAAGAATGCAATGTTATATTTAATCTTTCACCGACGTATGTGGTGAATGTTGACATTCTCCGGTGAAAGTCAACATTCTCCAATTTCGGTCTTTCACAGTAACATATACACAATACTTGTATGAGGATGATGTAATTAATGATAAAGCGTAATGCAAGTGATAGTATAATGTGAAGGAAGAACACATCTTAAGTAGCAGTATGTAAGAAGAAAACACTTTTTAAATCAAATAGTTTAATTTCATTAATTACTGATATAAAAAACGTAAAAACCAATCCCAAAAAAGTTTTTATCCCAATTGCAAAATTGGTACAGTATGGATACACCTCATGGAAGGTGAGGTAATATGTCAAACTAAAAATCAATAAAACCAAACGAATTAAAATGAGGAATAAAGGGACTAATGCAAAATTAAAGCTAGTAGACTGCTTTCCTATTTCACATCTTACATATACACACAGATACAATATATCTGTGCGTGTGTGTAAGATTTAACTTACCCACATTATTATATATGTAATATGTGTGTGTGCGTAATAATGTAGGAAAGTCAATAGCATTGATATTGATCAAAAATGAAGAGAAACTTAGCAGCCGAGGCAGATTAAATATTCATTCTTATTTCAATCGATATTTGCGGACTCAAGTCATTTAGCACTCTAACTTACCAATATCTTGGATAATTACGTTGTTATAATTGTTACGAAGAAAGCAGCCCGGCATCATGTTAGCGGCATCAGAGATAGAAGCAAAAAGCGCATTATCCAGTATTGAGAGCTTATTACGAAAAGTGTTTCGGTTCTGGAAATTTTGAGTTCAGGTCCGAATTAGCTGTATCGTCATCGTTATGTAAAAGTCATATGATATGGATTAATCCAGAAATGACGCAACCTCAAAAAATTTATTAAGCAATTGCTATTTTTAGAACAGGGAAATGAAATACTGAAATTAAAATCAGGAATTAAGGGACTATTGCTAATTTAAATTATAAATTTGATATTTTTTATCTTACATATCCCCTTTCAAAGAGTAAAAGGTTAGGGGACAAAGGAATCTTTCTGGGAGAAAAAGCTCTAAACCATTAACAAATGGAGAGAAATAAAATTTAGAAAATAAAAATCATAAAATTTTGACCAAAATAATTCTTAAGTAATTACGAACTATAAACGTCGATAATAGATTCTTATCAAATGTTTAGTGAAACGTGTTTTAGCATGCACATAGTCATATTTGTTCAGAGAAAGATTTTCAAAACTTTTAACACAATATAACAAACATAAAAACTTTATACACCTATTACTTATTTTGAGTCATCACAACAAATTTCATAATTCCATAACGTAACATAATTTTATATAAGTTATAACATAATTTTTATTGTTATAACTCTTAAAGTAACATCTTTTGTAGGAGTATTATTGTGGTTTTTTACTGTTATTACTACATTACTAATTTTATTTTACACAATCTGCAAGGCTCCACAGCTTTCCCCAAGTGCAAACATTTTCATCTATTTGGCATATCCACATAAACTAACTAATGTAGTAATACTCATCAGTAATGAAAAAATACTTCGCAGTTACTTATAAAGGCCTCCGTTCCTTGAATAAGGTAACTGGGCTTTGGGAACTGTATTAAACATTCCATTATATATATATATATATAAATTAAAAAGAAATATCCCATTATATGAAAAAATAAAAATAAAATAATTCTATATAAAAAAACTACATTTTTTCATAAGGTGGAAGCCTTCAAAGTTTGTAATTTATGAGGAGGGTAAAAGGATCATTTGTACACAGATAAAAACAAGCCTCTATTTATGAGCCATTATTTTCTTAACGTACTTTATCTTTGTCTACAATTATTTATCAATTATTTGCTATATATTACTTTATATTTTAAACAAAAAACACTTTCTATATTATATTCAAAACATAATTATATCCTTTTCTGTACTAATATTTAAAAATAATTTCATTCATTTTTCATGTTTCCGTCATCCTCAAAATTATTCCAAAAATCTTAAAAATAATTCAAAATTTTTAACCAATAATGAAATTTTTAATTATTGCTAAAATAATTGTAAAGCTTTCGAATTACAATTAGTTGCTTAGTTTTATAATCATAATTATGAAAAATTAAGTCTTTTTTGATACCATTAAATTTTATTTAATTTTATAAAATAGTGCTAAATTTTAAAAATCTAACGTAAAAAGGAAAGAGCATTTCAAATTTAAATTTCAAGATAATAATATTGAATAGTAATTGCTATGCGATTATATTTCTAGCTGCACTTAAATTAAATTTATAACGTTAATTTAAATAAAATACCATATTAAAAGAGAAAATAAAGAATGAACCTGAAAACTCTTTTGGAAGACAAAAACCTCAAAGTTATGTGTAATAATATATATTCAAACACTTTAAAATAAAAAAATGTAAAATCGCTATAGAACAGCGTTCAAATTTCGTTCCAAATAATTCTAAATTCTAGTGAATTTAAAAAACGAACCTGCTAATATATACATTAAGCATTCGAGGAAAAAGTGCAGAAAAAAGAAACAAACTGGCTAATAAAATACAAGGAATACTAAATGCAGAATCTCTGCTGAAAAGAAAACAAAGTTGCAAATAATAATGTAATTAAGGAAATCTATTATTAAAGTGAAATGCTACGAAGAACGGCATGTTCATAAAATAAGAGTGTCAAGCATAATTTATGAGTAAATAGTTTTTTACAGAAAGAAACCATTATGTAATAAAAAAGAAATGAATGTTAAATGAGAAATATGTAAAAAAATATAATGCTTCCCGCAAACAGGCATCATAATCTAGGAAAGGTATTTACAGGCGAGTTTAAACAAAAGGACACAAATATGCAAATGGGAAGCGAACATTTGCATAATGATTATACTTTTTTTGTGTCGCTTTTGTTGGCACTCAGCCGCTACACTGCTGAAACTTTTATTGATATTAAGATTTATTATATATAGTTTGTGCATAAAGTAGTCCCTAATTTATTTTGGGCAATATATGTCTATGAATTAATGCACACATGGGGAAAAAGTAGCTAACATAACTTTAATTCTATTAAATATGTATACGAAGATTTACTTGCTCGAGATTCAAAATTAAGTGGTTTTTCGTAGCTATTAACCTTTCGCTTTTAATACCCGAAAGAAAATCTTTGCAGTTTATGGATTCCTAGTTTTAAAGATTATTGTGTAGCATAAAAAAGCAATGAATACCAAAGGAAATCATTTATATGAATTTCCTAAATTCAAAATATCTAAACAAGAAACACGCACTTGCATATTGAAAAAGCATACCAATGAACAACAAACGGAAATGAAAGAAACATAACATTTAAAAACAATGTATAAGGAATCGTAAGGAGATTAAAAGTGTAAGATTAATGAAAAATATTTGGGAAAAAACACCCAAGACAGAAACACTTTTATTTAATTTTACGTGTTACGCTGAAAATTTCCTTTTAGGTTTAAGATTTCTAGTCAAGGTAACTTAAACACTACTTAAGGAAACTATTCAGGAAATTACGTTTTTAAACATGCATAGCGTTTTTTAATTATAAGGGTTTTGTAAATAGGAATAAATGCTGTTTATATATATACACAGTCCAGTCACATCAATGTGACCACCACGTACTTTCCATGTCAGAGTTAAATAACCAATCACAGAAGGCAGGTGGCAGCACAGTGCAGTTGAGCGTATATAAAGGGTGTGTGAGGGCTTCGGAAAACATTTCAATCGTTGGCGTAATGCAGAAACGAAGCGATTTATCCGACTTCCAAAAGGGCATGATCATTGGCTTTCGGGCCAAGGGTGGAAGCATTTCCGAAACGGCTGAGTTTGTGAACTGTTCGCGTGCCGCCGTGGTAAAAGTGTACCGTGCATGGCAAAATGGGACTGTCCAAAATCAGCGACGTGGCAAATGTGGTGCACCACGGGCCATAGATGACAGAGGCGAACGACGGTTGCGGAGATGCGTTCGGGCAGATAGACGGGCTACCGTTGAGCAACTGACCACCAAAATGAACCAAGGGGCTACCAAAAGTGTCTCCCAAAGTACTATTCAGCGAACATTGCTGCGTCTGGGCCTCCGAAGCAGACGCCTGGTTCGTGCACCTATGCTGACTGCTGTTCATCGACGGCGAAGGCTAGAATTTGCACGCCAGTACAGCAGCTGGACGTCCACTGAGTGGCGACAGGTTGCGTTTTCGGATGAATCGCGTTTTATGCTCCATCGGACAGATGGACGTTGGCGTATAAGGCGTGAAACCTCTGAAAGGAACCACCCTGCAACCATTGCCGGAACGGTCCAAGCTGGAGGCGGGAGCATTATGGTCTGGGGAATGTTTTCCTGGCATTCTCTAGGTTCACTGATCATTGTGGAAGGCACAATGGATCAATACAAGTACGCATCTGTCCTTGCGGACCATGTTCACCCCTACATGCGCATTGTTTTTCCTCAGAATGATGGCATCTTCCAGCAGGACAATGCGAGGTGCCATACAGCTGCCAGTGTACGTGCGTGGTTCGAAGAGCACCAGGATGAGTTTACCGTCCTCCCCTGGCCAGCAAACTCACCTGACTTAAACCCAATCGAGCATCTGTGGGACCATCTCGATCGAGTTGTTCGCGCCATGGATCCTCAACCGCGTAATCTAGCGCAGCTGGCCACGGCATTAGAGTCGGCATGGCTCAACATCCCAGAGAACACCTTCAGGGACCTATGTGACTCTCTTCCTGCACGTCTCGCAGCAGTCCGCTCTGCGAAAGGTGGTTATTCTGGCTTTTGACAGATGGTCACATTAATGTGACTGGACTGTGTATATATACGGGTATAAAACTAATTTTTTCCCTTTGGAAACAGGAAACGAAATGTCGAAAATCAAATTACATATGGAAAATTTCATTTAATGTCTAAATTATGCAAAAGAAAGTTTTAAACTGCAAACTTTGCTTCCAAACAAAAATGAAGTTTTAAATTGAAAACCTTGCTTTTAAATGTTTTAACCATTCAAAACGCATTTTTACTATTTAATTATGCATAGAAACAAAATCTGCTTCCACTTTTTACCTTTAACATTTATTTTTGTTTTAAACATTTAAAAAATATTTTAATTACCTTCTTATAGTTTAATGCAAAGGTTCTTCGAAAAGCTTGAATGACGAAGTATAGCGGAACGTTTTTAAGGAATTGATGAACAAGTCTGTTCAATCAAACATAACTAATTGGGTTAAATTAAGTTATTTATTATAAAAAATAATTCATGTGCTATCTGATTTAATAGTGTTGCTTTCACGAAGAAAATAATATTTTTACTTTACCAGTAACGTAGGAGTTAAAAGTATTGCCAGTTTGGACCTGATTTGGAATTCTGATGTTAGAAATTGGCTGCTTTCATGACCTTCACATGCGCAACGCAAATGCAAGTCATTCCTCATTGTTAAGTTCTGCACAAATGCATTTCTTCCATGGTTAATAATTCTTGCCATCTTTGTCGCAAAAGTTTATCTGTTTATTTAGTTTATACCGGCGAAATGTCGTTAATGACATTGTATGGATACAACATTGTGCTTCTCCACATGTCGCCAAATGTGTTTGCAAGTATTGCGACAGTCCTTTGAGAAGGGACTCATCCCCCGTAATTTCAAGTTCCACCACGATTCTCCGCCCTCATTCCGATAGATTTCTGGTTCTGAGATCATCTGAAATTTAAGGTGTACAGGTGTGCGCATCAAATTTACGAGATTTGTCAGAACTGAAAGATGCTATAAAATGTGAAGACAAACAGATTTCTGCTGCAATGTTACGTTCGCCATTACAACCAACGATCTCCGGCATTCTTTGCTCTATCGTCTGTGGAAATGGGCACGTTGAAAACTTGTAATTCCATTAAAAGTTTTTTCCCACTTCTCTCTTGTGCCGTCATTTGTCCTTTACAATGCTTTTCTTAGTAAATGTTTTACGTCGGCAATTTAAATATTAGCTGCCTAGTCGGTATAGGATGCTGTCACACTGACGTGAGGGTAAACAATCTGGTACCTTGGATAAGGTATAGAGCTATGTGACTGTATTCTATATGTCGAATGGGATTATTTAAAATACATCTAATCTTAAATTCCTTAGAGAGATTGCGGTAGAATAAAGGAGATGAGTTCATTGGCTTCCATTCGCTGTTGCGTTGTCGATCAAACGTGTAGTGAATTTGAGTAAATGAAACATGACCACAGAAAATCAAATTCTGTATCAAAGCCAGATGGACCCCTCCACACATCCATTATTTAAGGAAATGTAGTTCTACGATTTGGCGTAATTACGGAAAACTGTAGTTTTAAAGTACTCCAGAATGTCCCATAAATAATAAAATCATCTCAGATAGAGGGATGCCGATTTCTACGATTAAATGAATTCTGTTTTAAATGTTAACATTTTAAATAACGTAACACCACTGTGTGTATAATTAATAAGCCAAGCAATTATCATAAGGAAAATAAATAATTAATTTAAATAAAATCCTTAAACTGTTAAGCGAATGGCATATTTAAATTTGTATGAATATGACATTTACAATTACGTTCTTTTTTGTTTAGTTCAAGTATTTAATTATATATTACATAATTAATTTTTAAAACGTTTTCTTCAGATGTTGTAACAAAAGTCATGGTTAGATAACGTGCAAACAATTACGTTATACACTCAGGAATACTTTTTAAATTAAAGTAATAGTACGAATGTTTAAGCTAATTATGAGTTGGGTATGTTATACATCATAACAATATAGATATATGTAAAATATAAAATATCTACCTTTCAAATAATAAATTAATAACTACCCTTTAATTCCGGTCTTCATTCTAAAAATAACAGAGCAAGAATTTTTATAACTGAACTCCCTGCAATTCTGAAAAAGATCTGTCATCTAATCTCTATTGCTCACATATCGATGAAATCGTAACCCAACATCTGGACATTAATCTATTATGTGATCTGAAGTGTAATTTGGTATAAAAGGCAATTGCTGTGCAATTCCCTTTCTCTTCTTATTCGGCTTTTCCCTTTCATTGTTTCACTTTGCCGCTAGCCACGCAGAGTTTATTTACCATTTTCCTCCAGTGTCTAATGCCCCGTGGAGGACGTTTTAAGCGAAACTGGTTCGTATCTACGTTATACATGAGGAAAGCTACGACAACGCCAATGCAGCCAGCCTGTTCTCTGAGACTTGAATCCCGGATAGAATTGTTACTGTTCAGCGGCATTTACCGCTCGGTCGTTGATCGGCTAACGTAAGTACATGAATTACTTAAAAGTATACGTACTGTATTAATTTTAAAAAACAATGATCTCATAGAGAGTCTAATTACGCTCAGACGCTCCACGAGACGGATAAATGACAATTATCCATCTTGTGGATGGCAATTTATCCACCTGATTTTCACATGGATGATACGTGAAACAACTTATACCACGTAAATTAGCAATACTTTTGGGGCCAGGTCGATAATATAAGTATTGATAGCATTTCATACTGCTACAGGGACCGTCACTTCCACGGAAAGGCAAAGTTTTTAGATATAGATGTTCCTAATGTTAAAAACCATAAAATATAGCAATTGTGTACGATTCTTTAAGCCTAGATGATTGGCTATTGGAATCAGTTTTCGTCAGCATTCCTAGAACTGATGAAAACCAAGAAAGCTATTTGTACCGTTCGCTACAAAAATAGATTAACTCCATAAAGCAAAAAGTGGAGAAATGAGATAAAATACGTATAGTGCGCAAAAAAAAAGAGGGGGCAGTTCTATATCTTCTGTTGTACTGGGCCGATAGACGAAATTCAACTTGCGTTTTTCGTGTATCGAAAGCGCGACTTAGGATATGTATTACATTTATATACAGCATTGTTCTCATATAGGTATTTTTACACAAAATCGGCCTTTTTCTGAAATGACATGTCAATTGTTTTCCAAATTTCGATTCTACGATCAAATTACGCCAAATTACCAAGTTTTGTAAAAATCGCAGTGTAGTTTTTAAAAAATTAGCTCTCAAAATTTTAGCTCCTCAATGTTAATTGAATCTGATATATATGTGAGCAGCAGGACTGCGACAACTCAACACGACTAAAGGTATCGCAGTGAGATGGATGATGGAAGATGAGTAGAGCAGTCGTGCTTTCGTTTAAGATGCAATGATTAGACAAAAAAGATGTAACCTCTCAATTATCACTCTTTTTTCCATTTGTAGATAGTCACAAATGTATCTCCACCAATAGCTAAATGAATTACTTTAGTCACCTAGATATGTATAGTCAGCCTAGAAAACCCCTTAGACGCCGAGTTCACATATATTTATTTATATCTCTTTTTTATTAAACTTATTTCATTCCTTCTTTCACATTTCGAAATTTAGGTTCATTCTAAATAAAATTCGCCCATTTCTTATAAATTGTTTTTAAACTTTATATTTTAAAATAATTTTTATAAAATTTTCGAAAACATTTTGAATTATAATATGTAAAATGTTTACCATCATCTTAAAGTAGATGTATTTATACGCATACCTGAAAAAAATTAGAGTTTTTTCTTCAAAAATTTCCTAAGATATACGTGAATTTATAGATTGGCGCGATTTGAAAATTTGCATATGCGTTAAAAGCGATATTGACAAAGACGTGGTTTACGCACTTAGTTAAACTTATTTGAAAGAATGAACAATGACTTTTTTTCCCGCTCTTGTACAATGAATAAAATGAAAGGAAAATAGGCCCAGTAGAATCAATCGGTCCAGTAGAATGGGAAATATAGAAAAGTTCCCTCCCCCCTTTTTTTTTAGTCCAAAGGGGCTTTGTCCCTGAAGGACTATTGTTTTCGTTTTGCGATTTTGCCTCGGAAACATTAAAAGTCTGAATCACTTCTCAAACTGTTGCCATCAAGTCTTTCAGCCCTGTCTTATATTTAAAGAAATTAAATAATGAAGATTCTGAATAAATGTATGTATATGTCTCCAAATGTGATAAAACAAGGTACCTAGAGCCATCCAATTTTGAATAACGTACCTTTTCCACCTGAATGTGCACATCTGTAAGCCCACATTTGGGATTTGTTTCATTATCTATTTCATATTTTGTAAAACTTTAACGAATTTTTGATGAACAAACTCAAACGATTTAAAAGCGAGCAATGGCAACACTCTACGGAGGAAAAAAAAACTTTTTATCTAAAGCGCGCGGAACTGTATATCGGAAATTCTAAAGATATACTTATTTAAAAATTATTTTGCGATATTGCTGTTGAACTGAATTTTATGGTTTAAGTGCGAAGGACACGATATTTAATAAATAAAGGTAGCACATAAAACGTTAAAAAATACCCCTTTGGTCGTAATTCAAGATTTGAAACTTTTCAGTTTTCGTTTTTTTTCCACGCAGAGTACATTGCTCTTTAAATTCCCTTTATAATATAAATTCAAATAAGTATTTTACAATGTATAAAGACAGATGCAGTTTTCATCTAATGGTACATAAAATTAATAAGAAAGAATAAAGAAAAAGCACTCGTCAATAATGTTACAGTTTTTATGTTTCGATTTGGCAAGTCAAAAAAAGTAATATAGTTCAATTAAATGCTAAAAGTTTTATTTTTTTATAATAAAAAATTAGTTATAATACATTTTTATTACAGATTTTTCGTAAAAACAAATATTATCAGTTTTGTTATAATACATTATTTGTGATTAATTCATCAGCAATATAAATGATGTCTTCTTCATCTGCTATATCTGCGGTTTCATCATTTCGATTTGCCCTCAGGTTTTTACAGTAATGAACAAGAGAAGTGAATTTTAGCAGGTCCATCATATCTATTCTTTTGCCCCTTTTCACAGTTTTAGCTTTATGATATAAAAAGGCTGATCTGCGTTTTTTAAACTTCGTACTGCTACAGATTTGTGCTACTACTTTTACCTGCTACAGATTTACATATATCAATGGCACTGAATTTTGAATCTTAATTATGGTGACATTTAAATTGTATGAGGTGGTGTTTGGACCTTTCTAACTTTGTCCATGGCATTTAAAGCGAGTTTGCTGAAAACATTGTACGGTTACGTTTTTGTTAAAGATTGAATTTTATAAAAGTTTTGTTGACAAAAATCTTGCCGAATGATTTGGATAACATTGAATATTGCTTTCTTTTTACATGCTTTGATTATATCGTACCAATCATCTGTTGAAAATAATGTTTTGAATTTTTGTCGCATGTGACTCAATAATGAAAAATCCTAATCATTAGGCAAATAGCTATGTCCAACTACCAAAAATTCCATTTCAGCTGACTCAGCTCTTACTTCCGTACTTTGAACAATGCCAATAGTTTTGGTATTTCTAATATTTCTGTTTTGCCTGGTACACGAATCTGAATGTGTTGTCATTTTTTCATGTGTTTTAGATATTAAGTCTTTATACAGACTGCGAAAAAAAAAGACAGTTATATATCTCTCATACTACTGGGCCAATTGACGAAATTCAACTTGCATTTTTAATGTCTCGAAAACGTGATTTAGGATATGTATTAGATTTATATCTAGCATTGTTCCAGTACAGGTATTTTGGCACAAAATCGGACTTTTTCTGAAGCGACATGCCAAGTTTTTTCCATATTTCGATTCTACGACTCAAATTACGCCAAGCTGGCAAGTTTTGTAAAAATCGCAAGAGTAGTTTTTAAAAAATTAGGTCTCAAAATGTTAGCTCCTTAATATTAATTGAATTTGATATATATATTTATTAATATCTCTTTTTCTATTAAACTTATTTGATTCTTTCTTTCACATTTCGAAATTTAGGTTCATTCTAAATAAAATTCGCCCATTTTTTATGATTTGCTTTTAAAATTTGTATTTTAAAATTATTATTATAATTTTTTTTAAAAACAGCTTTGAATTATAACATATTAAACCTTTAACACAATCTTAAAGTAGATGTGTTTCTAAGCATAGCTACAAAAATTACAGCTTTTTATTCAAAATTTCCTAAAATATACGTGAATTTACATTTGGGCGCGTTCTGAAATTCGGTATCTTCATTACAAGCTGTAATAACGTCAAATATGGTTTCCGCACTTTGTTAAAATTTATTTGAAACCATGAACTTAGACCGTTTTTTCACTCGTGTACAATGAAAAAAATGAAAGGAAAGTAGGTTGCTGTAAATTAAGAAGTTCGCCAAGTGAGTTAATCTCGGCGCAAACTGAGAAAAATGCGCGAAGATAAATTTTTGAATTCCTCGGTAAATTTAGCACTAAACTTTACAAAATTTAATACTTAGGCATAATTAAAATTGTAGAATCGAAATGGAAAACAACTGGCATGACATTTTAGAAAACATCGGAGTTTGTGTCAAAATAACTAAATCGGAACAATGCTATATATAAATCTAATATACATCCTAAGTTGCGCTTTCGACACGTGAAAAACGCAATTTCCGTATACTTCATACATTTTTGTGTGATGTATAGTTCACATATTTTTTTAATAATAAAGTCAAGTTTAAATGTTGATTATCTTTGATTATGAGCTGTGTTATAGTAACTAGTGTAGGCTGGAATGACTGATAATATTCGTAATTTTAATTCTGTATTTTATAACATTTATGTCATCTGTTTTATTGTTTGCAACACGGCTATCGTGCTTATCAACCAAATACATTAACTTGTTGTGTAGAATATCATTTGTGTATTCGCTTGTCCCTCAGCTGATAAGTGTCCCTAAAATATTTTTTGCAAATGGGAATATTATGTAGGTCTTTTCGAAAATAATATGTAAAGGAACGTGATCGTGGTTTTAGCGTTACTCGCTGGGCGTTTTCATTTTATTTCTTTAATGGAACCTCTTAAGAAAATATTTTTCTCAAGTTGGCTGTGCAAACTATAAAATGCTTTCATAGCAGCCTCCCTCTCATCCGAAATTATTTCTTGACTGCATTTCTGACGAGATTTGCATATTAGATTGACAAATGATTTTGCATGTAATAATTTTCCTTTTTTATTCCTGTATGCCAAACCTTTTATTCTGTTACGCTTTCGTAAATTTCGGTCCCAAGTTTCAGGACTACAACTTCCTTTTTCTCCCAATCAATGTATTTGTTGAAATATTTTTATTGTTGTAGTCAGAAGATACCGAAGAAAAACATAACTGTTTTCTTGAGCCAGATTTTCTCAATAAATCATCACATGATTCATTATTTTCCACAACCACATTGTTATTAGTTTTACTCATCTACAATGGTATAATATTTATTTTCTTAAAAATAACTATCAAATTGAAATAATTCTTTATAATAATTCAACACAGTACTTGATTCTGAGGCAACTAGACTGTGACTGACTAATTTATTTTTCTTTAATTCTGATCAAATGGTACTCATTGTTATCATTCAGAATGTGCTACTGAATTTGAGTTGAAATACATTAAAATACAGAGTTAATCAAAATGGCTTCTGAAATAAATTTATTATTCAATGGCTAAAAATATTTTGTAATTAATGATTTAAAGTTTCTATTATTTGGGAAATTTTAAAAGATGTGATTGAACCAAATGCTTTGATATTTAAGTTTAAAATATTTCATAAAGTGGAGTTAATCGATTTGTGCAGTGAACGGCTCACTTGTGATTGGCTTTATAATGTTCTGGTGTATTTAGCAGATAATTAAGATGAAAATGGCTGCTTAATAATTGTGAGCATCATTTATTCAATTCCTGTTTACCGCTGATCAGCGAATAAGATTTCTTTTTTTTATTTTAATTTAAATTAATTCAGGAAAACTTGTATAAATACACGGATGTAACATGTGAATACAAAGTGAGAACTTATTCTTTTTCCAGACTGCAATAAAATATTAGTTATAAGTGAAAAACGTTCAGAAGCATTTGTAAATATTAGAAGTATCGTGTTGAAATGAAGTAACAAGTTTAATCTTTGCCACAAACAAAACACAAAAAATGTTACATTACAAATCAGTTACAGCGTTTCATGAATCCGTAGTCACTGATTAAATTAGATCACTCTTTCACTCCCTTTTTTACTTCTTTTTAACAACACTTTTTCTCAGCTATTATTTTTCGTTTCTTCTCTGAGCTATCGGTCTCGTTTAAAAGTTTTCCTTTGGGATTAATCATACAATGCTGATTTACATCGGCAGCTTCGTGTGATACAATGTAAAAGAAATCTTTTATCCAATTTTTTCGATCGTTTATTTTTACACTGCGTATTATGCAGAGTAAAGTAAACAAAAAATCAAATGTTTCTTCGTTTTCTGCCATTCTTTACCGAGTAACGGAAGTGATTGTAAATGCATTGTTTCAGAGGATCTAGATAAACCAAAAACTAAATAATGTGTGAATGAAAAAATATAGTTATTTCAAAATTTCAGGATTTATGCTTGAAAATAAATGAAATTGGAAGCTGAGTTTTTTAAAACGCTTGTTAATTAAGGAGACTATTAAACTGAATTTTAGTTCAAAGTTTTCGATAACACACTTGAATTGGACTACTGAAACTACCCTATCATATACTTGATATTGCTGTTTTTAGTTCTTGTATGGTTCTTTTTGGCATATTTCGTTATTTCTATCTTTAACAGATTTTCGTGAGAAAAGCAGAATGGCGATTAGTCAGCGCTATGGAAGGATGAGATTAAATAAACCCTTGGCTAAAGCGAATTGGGAAATTCCTTGCGATGACATGAGTGAATTCTTAGCACGTCAAAGAAATCGTCTGTTCAATGCGGAAGAGCTTCATTCTGCTGAAACCATGTATCTTGGATCCAGTGTTCCTAACAAGCAGTGGTAAAGAACATTGTTCCCAAGCATTTAATATAGAGTTGAATCGCATCAGATTACTTCCTGCCTTAGGGGGATCGATGGTGACACAGATGAAATGTCGTGACTAAAAGATACTGTCGACTGACTATCCGTCCATAACGCCAAAAAATTTCGAACAAGAATAACTAATAAAATTCCTTAGGACCTCTGCGTAAATGCGCGATTTTTCGAGAAACTTGCTCTGTCTATTAACAAGATAACAAATTATCGAAACTCACCGAAATGGCCTGCATACAGAGTGATTCAAAAATATCTAGCAGAAGAAAAGACCCAAATAACCAGATTTTGTAACTGAATATATACGCGGAAATCGTGTGTGGAGGTGGTACAGGACGTATCTGAAGGGATAGAGAAATCCATTGTTCTGGAGTAAATCGTTATTTTCCGTGCGGTTTTCCCAGCGGTATGCATTATTCCATAAACGCGAAGGTCGCCGACACACATTTTATCCACGGGGCTATGAATGGGAATGTAGCAGTTGCTTAAAGAGGTTAGTTAGTCGTGAATTATTCTGTGCACCGTTTTTGAGTTGATGCTCCGTTAAAGGCACAGCTTCATAGATAAAAGGCCCATCGGTGAACTCCATGTTCGTTTAACGATGCATACCACTCGAAATTCTCATGGGAATGACAATTTATGCTAACGAAACGGTTTTAGTTATCGCTCATCAGAGCCCTGTACTACCTCAATGCGGCATTTCCGCAGGCTTTCATTAGAAAAATCTCTCTATTTCGATTCCCTTAGCCAGCCTTTACATTTTTACCAGAAAGTTTTGAATTAACCAGTGTACAGCTTGAATATATTATAGTTCCCCAAGAAACTGCAGCATCATTTTGATCTAATACGGGGTGAGCACAAAAACAGTCCCTGATTTGAAGACATCATATAATTAATAGTTGAAAATTTGGATGAAGTTTCGTTCAAAGCTCAGTTAACTCAAAATATTTTCATATCTTTGTTCTTAGAATCAGTATTCCTGACTTGAGCGGCAAGAGTGCAGTGTCATCTAAAATGCCATTTATTCCGCAGCAAAGAAGCACCTGCATGTTAAAATTTGTCAAACAGAACAGCAATCTGCCAGTCGATGGAGAGGATGAGCTGGTTCCAATCATCAGTGCTTTTTCAAGTGGCACCTATAATCACCGAACTTCATCATGTGTGACTTTCGAGCTTTGGAGGTTCGTCAAGGGCATGGTCTATGTACCTTCATTACCAGGAACTCTGAATGATTTTAAGGACTGCATCTATGCAACTGTCAACTGCACCACACCGGACACGCTATAGGATATGGGAGTGGAGCTAGATTACTATCTCGTTGCTTGCTGCTTAACAGGTGGCGCGCACATCGAGTATTTGTGATTTCAACCGATATCACATGGAACACATGTGTATGTGGTTTTGAGCTCATGTAACTATTGTAAAATTACCAGGAACTCTGAATGATTTTAAGAACTGCATCTATGCAACTGTCAACTGCACCACACCGGACATGCTATAGGATGTGGGAGTAAAGCTAGATTACCATCTCGTTACTTGCTGCTTAACAGGTGGCGCGCACATCGAGCATTCGTGATTCTAATCGATATTACATGGAACACACGTGTACATGGTTTTGAGCTCATGTAACTATTGTAAAATTTTGAGTAGGATAATACTTTTGGTATTATAGCCTTTCGATATCAGAGAAGATTTTTGTGCTTATCCTGCATTTTTATGCTTCTATTAATTCCTTTATGCAACGGAAAACTAATTAATACTAACTGCAAGTGACTTCTTTTAAACATGAAAGTCTGAATTAATTGATTATAAAATTCACTAACTTTGATCCAAAAGTTTTACAGATTACAAATTAGTTATTCGCATAACTATAGTTTTCATGTCTCGATAATAAGCTTTCAAAATATTAGTTACTCTTTAGGTTTCTATTATTTAGTTAATTGCATAGATTAATCTTATTAAATTATAACAAAGTCCAGATTTGGACTCGGGTTGAACTACGGTTGACTAATCTTACCTCTCGTCTGTGAGTGGGCTTATCTGGATAAAACTTTTATTTATTTTAAAATTTCATCATCTCATTTTTAAAATTTCATCATTTTTCATCATCTGTTTACAAGTGTATGTACGTAAAGATTCCTATGCTAGAGCATGTATAAGTTTTTACGCATAATTCCTTAACAAAAACAATTCTCCTTGACAAGAGATGATGAAAAATAACCTACAGGTTTTTTTATTCAAAATTTATTAAAGAGATTAGTCTGACATTTGGCTTTTTAGAAATGGAAACATACTCCCTTCCAAAATTTGCTTAACCAGAAATATTTACCGAAAGGACTGATCAATGAATATACTCATATTTCATTTTTCCTCCTACTGAATGTTAATTTTGCGTTTCTAATACCATGTAAGGTTTAACCTAATTTTATAACAGTTAATTTAAGTTTATGCACCTTTCTTATATCTTCTAGCTTCAGCTTACAATTTCTTACCAGAATGTATTTTCAGAAACGCATTTAATGCAAATGAGTAAAAGTGGTATTTAAGTCGATTTTTCACTGACTTCGTTAGAGAGCCAGAGTTTCTGACTAGCGCGCGTTTTTGCCTTTGGGCTAAGTCTCTCTTTAAGCTATTACTACTCTCGGCCGTACTTCAGGCTCTTGATAGCTTCGCCTTCTAAATTGAGATTTAAGGGCCAACTACATAGAATCCTGATAGCTTCGATTATATCTTTTAATTAAGCATTAGTTAAGCTTTAACTCTTATTAACTTGAGTTCAAGCCCAAATGGAGGCTTTGCGGTACGATCTGAGATAGGCGCCGACCGTGTTTATCCTTATTTTGAGAAATAAAGGGTAATTAACCCTCCTATAGTCTTACATCTTTGTTCACACACTCAAGCGATTATTCGCTTATCGGTGTAGAATGGTTCCTACCTTTAACTGAGAAATAAAGGGGTGGAACCCCAGAACCATTTATAAAAACATTAATACATAAATATAAATATCAAACATTTGCTTCTCTAGTTTAATAAAAGATGTTTTCTACTCATGAAATGCAAAATACTGCATAGCTGATTTACTTACAACTACTTTTTTTTAAAACGCCATTGTAAATCCAAGGAATTTCTTCTTTAAAAGGAATAATAAAAATAGTAACAATAAATCATGCTTTTTTGAGGAACAATAATTGCCAGTCAAAAAACATATACAATTATTCATGCTAATTTAATATTGTAGAGATTCATTCGTCTTTCGGTTGCTAGAAAATGTGAAAAATTCCCTATGCTGTAGACGGGATTCCAACCACATATCTTCCGATGCTAGGTGGACGTGATTTAAATCACGATGGCACAAAGGGCGGAGGAATGGCAATTTTTCACACCAGTTCTGAAGCACTTTTTTTTAAATTTCAGTCTGCGTTAATATTTCTCGATTAAGTTCACTTCACTTAAGTACACACACGGAAGTTTAAAGCTGATTATCAAGATCTTTAATATTTTAACTGTATGCTAGAAACTGCTTAAACAGATTGCTTTATTTCACTTCTTCTACTTCAGACACAATAGATGAATTATTGCTCGCAACATCGGAGCACATAAAACAAGAAGTTGCAGATGTTAGACACGCGCTTAGCTAATTAAATTTAGATGATGATGAGAAGTTAGAAGAAGATATTTTTATTTTTCTCCTACACACAGATCTCTTGTATGCCGTATCCAACCAAAAGTCGTGTACTAGCCTAAATCATGAGCCTCACTATAATCATTTAATGCTCCTTAGAAAGTGTGATTTTGCGAAGTAAAATAGTTTTCTTTTCGATATTGATGCGGCCGTGAATTTTACATGTTACAAATAAAATGGTTCATTTCTGAAGTAAGATTTTTTACTTTTTGAATGAAAAGTCACAGTGGGAATCGAATGATTAAAAGATTCTTTCTCAAGTAAGCAAAAATGACATAAAAAGTAATTTATGACCGACGAACAAAAGATAAAATTATCACCTTTTAAGAAACATTGTCTCAGCTAAATGTTTATTTCAAAAATTAAATTAATATAAAGGGTAAAACACCTAACAAGTCAAACGTCTCTTGCGAAAATAAGGAATTAAGATATTTTTCTACTGATCTCTACCAATCTCTACCAAGAATTCTTTACCCTTTAACTGCGATAAATACTTAAACATACCTAAGAGCATTATAGTAATTGGACTGAATTCTGTTCATTACGTTTTCAAGATTTTTTCATTTGAGTCGAAGACATAAGGCTTAATTTAAGCTCCTTATGATGGTATTTGCGTGCTCATTAGTATGAATTAATAAACGAAGGTAATTCTAATTTTCACACTTTGGATAAATACCTGCTTATTTATATTGGCACTCTACACAACTTTTTTACGCTTAATAAAGAAGAAGAAAGAAGCGAGAGATATACTATTAGGAATTCCACGGACCTTCTCTATTTAATCGCATAATATGAGAGTTAATTGAATTGCTTAAGATACTAACAATTTTGCCTCAAATTTATATCAAAATAATTTCAGCAAAAGTTTGAATTATCTTATTTTCTTTAATAAAAACGCTTAATTCACGCTTTTCTTTTAAGAACTCAAATACTGCATTTTATTGTAAATGAAGAAAGGACTTCGAGAATATTTGAGACCTCATTTAATGTTTATAACGAATAAGAGGACATGAGTTTAATGATACGGAAACGATTTCACCGCCCAGACAGAAAATCCCACGATAGCCTTCAAGTTAAATTTATACTGTGATAATTTAATACGAGTTTATTCGCTTCGGATTCTACATAGGCAATATGAAATTCTATGATATCTAAATTCCTCATTTATGTGTAAGCAGGTACAGAAATTATTTTAAAGATTTAGATTTGGAAGGAAGGAGGGTTGCAAGGAATTCGAACTAGAATATGGGAATCATACTATATTATCAGAACTGTTTGCGACTGTGTCTTTTGAGGACGTAATGCTACTCTCACAAACATCTATACATGGCCTTTTGTGGGTAGGTTATATCTATGTCTAAATCTTGGAACAGAATCTTGGTGGAAAGAAATTAAAATGGTACACCAACGCAAGGACGATATCTTAAGCTCTGTTTGTTACACAGAGAGACAAAATTAAAAAAAAGTATTGAATACATCGGAGTACAACATAGTTTATCATAAAGTTAACGTAATGTGTTTTTTAAATTTTATTACCATTTTTTTATCTGCAACCTTTCATTTAATTACATTATTTACCTTCTAAAGGTTTTAGTCCAGAGTTACAGGCCAACATAATATCTGAATCACGAAATTAAGGATAAAAAAGAATTTCAAGCAAATAATTACACACCACATTTATTCACATTCAAAGCGTTTTGAGTAAGAATAATGAAACAAGTAAGAAAGGTAATCTTCTGTAATTGTCTTCAACGATTAGAATGAATAAAAATAAGGTTAAACAAAGTAATTTTATCACCGGACATCTAATTCTACTATTCTGTGCCCTAACCCATAATCATAGAAAATTACAAAAGATAACGGAAATGTTTAAATGAAAATCTGATACTTAGAAAATGGGGATATATAAATAAAGTTCTTATGTACCTGTAACAAAAGTTAATGTTAGTAATTACGTTAAACGAGACGATAAGAAAGTATTTTATTTGAAATTGATTCATCATTTATAAACGTGTAAAATCTTTCATTAATGCTACTGATAAGCTGCGAAGAATAATTATCACTAGATATGTATAAAGATTTTTATTTGACACTGACTGAAACTCTTTATTCGGTTTTAGTTAATGAATACATTTCTTTGAATTATGGATGAATGTATTTTCTGATAAGAAAAAATAGCCTTTATATGTAATTTTATACAAAAAAGTAACTCGTAAAACAATAAATTGGGGACAAAATTAAAACTCTTTTTTATTTCATAACGTTTAGAAGATTTTACTTGACAATTAAAGCTCTTTAACCCGTTAGCTGGATAACATGTTATTCCACATAATACGTCTCTTTATGAATACCTCAAAATATCTAAGCGAATCATCTACCATTAGCTAGACCTTTTTTCTGCCCTGCCTTAAGAAAAAGGCTCCGCTTACATCATTTTAGCGTTTTTCGAGTTCCTCTTCAAGAGGAAAACTTAAGATTCAAAATCCGATTCAATGTTCATTTTGAACTTGCACTTTAGTTCTACTGCTGATAGTTCTCTTTTAAAGTTGTTTAGCTTCTAAAATTCGTTTGGTTCGAACATCACGCTTTCACAAGAAATGATAGAATGCTGACACTTAAATTCCTTTTCCTTTCCATCATTTCCACCACACGCAAACTGGTCCGTATCCTAAACAACTTGGATATGAGTGATGAATTTTAAGGAACTAAATCTAGTTTTCTTTTTTAAAGGATTATATGAGAAAACGCAGCAGCAAAAACACCTCGGAGAAAACAACGCAAGGCGAAAACGTCGGCATACAAAACATCGTAGTGCAAATCATTAGTACAAACATAATCGAAAATAAAGCTATTAAAGAACTTCTCAATTTAAAAACATTGTCGTCGAAATTATCGTAATAAAGCACCTATAAATCATCGCAGACATGCGTTTTTCAGGCTTTAAAAGTAGTAAATGCATATTTACATAATGATTTATAAGCGCAAGAGATGAGGATAATTTTTGCTTTTATATATTTAAATTTTTGCTGAAAATTTAAGAAAAAAACTGAAGTACTCAGAAACTGAAAATGAGTAGAAATCTAATGCCTCTTATAGCAGCTGACAGAATTTTATAATTTGATAATTAGGAAACCACATGCAGTTATTCATCTTCTTTTTTATAATCTTTTAAGATTATATTTTGTACGTAAAAATTACCAATAAAACTTAATAAAATAGATTAGTTAATTAATGGCCTTTATTTGTAAACTATATCAGCTTAAAATGCTATTAATCACTATACCTAGCTTTATTTTCTATTCATTTTTAGTTTTTGAATATCTTTCTTACTTTTTCCAGCAAAAATTTATTAGTTAATTCAAAAATACGAAATACAAAAGTAAAAACATTCCTCATTCCTTCTTCAGCTTACAAATCATTATGCGAACATGCATTTACAATTTTTAAATCCTGAAAAGCGCATGTCTGCGATGTTATCATCCTGCGATGATTTGTAAGTGTTTTATTTTTTACCACTATATTTTCCACAGCAATATTTTTTAACTGCGAAGTTCTTAAACCCTTTTATTTTCGATGACGATATTTTGTACTACGATATCTTAGAACAGCGATGTTTTTTCCTTGCTTTGTTTTCTCTTACGATGTTTTGTACAATGACGTTTCCGTCTCGCGTTGCTTTATCCGCGATGCTTTCGTTTACGATATATTTGCCGCCTTGTTTTCGACGGACACCTTTTCAAAGTGCTGCAATAACTTTTTAAATTCTAGAATGATTTTAATCTAGATTGTTCTATCTTTCTTTGTTTTAATTAAAATTTTACATAAAAGATCAGTTTAGAAATGCAAGAAGAGCTGCGGGATTTTACGTTTTTGTGACGGAAACCAATATTATGAAATGCAAATTAAATTCATTAATAATAAAAATAATAGAATATGCATTGCAATTTATGACAGTTCAATTTCTATCTTCGGCATATTATTAGTTGAGTAACATATTTTTAAAATTTTCTCCTAGCAGCAAGACGAGTTTTTCAATGACATAATTTAAAAGCACTGAAAACCTCCAGAGATTTTGATTCGAGCAAAAATAAGCAATAATATATAATGCCAGAAATTCTGTGATTATGGTGCAAAAAATGTTTCCCTGTCGAGTGACATCTTAAGGAACAGACGTTCTATGGCCGGAATATATCTCTAGTTGTTGTCAACGTGACTTTTTTCTCTAGTTCTCTAGTTTGTCTTTCCGTAGAGCAATATGAAATCACTTTTATCAAACAATCCAAGTTATCAAATCAAACAATGCGAGTTATTTTAAAGCCTTCATTTGACGCGGAGGGTATCCACTTTCGACCGTGGATGCCAATCCATGAGAAATAAAATCTTTTGTTTATTTTTCAGACTCTAAAAGTATACTTCTCATCACTGCATCAAAATTCGAGATTTATAATTTAATACATGGAACTTAACATTATTAAACTTTAAATTAGCTGTTCGTACGTTTTTCTAATGTCGCATATGGAGTTTTATAATATTAATTTACATTCCAGTGCCACATTAATATATTGTTGCGTGCATTCAGGTTCGTAATGGATTGAATGCACAAGTCGTTAAAAAGTTAATAAAATTTATTCTTTTCACAAGAAATAAAACAAAATGCTGAAATATTTTCACAGAGATATTCGTACACTATCTCACAGTAGTTATATTTAAAACTACTGAAACGTTGAATACAACTCAATTCAAAATACAGAGAAAGCACATCCGATCGCACAGCGAATTCGCTACAATCAATAACAGCACTAAGTAAACAACAGGTCACTTAAAAAACTTCAACTGAGCTGAGATGTTTTAATCCAGCTTTTATGAGCTTTTTAATCAAGCACGAGAATATTCTCGTAAAAATCTATTTTCTCGAATTTTTCTGGATCACAAAAGCAATTACGGGATATCTATTTATTATATATTAAATGCACGCGCTCTTGTATTTTTACTTTTCCCGAAGTAGCTTTCTCTTCAAATTCGTCTGCGTCGCACGGGAAAATAAAAAATTTTAATTACAATTCTACGAAAAATAGCTAAATAAATACAAAATCCGTAACAATATTCTAATGCTTTTTATAATATATTCAAATACACATATAAAGTCATAAAGTCGTTTACGATATCGAAAGAAAGTGCAGGAAATAATTTAAATTCTAACGGTTTTTATAAATTATACTAATGACTGGCTTTTAATCTCATACGTATTTCGAGTGAGTAAAATTTCTGTCTTCTACCCTAATAATATTTATTTAATCAGGTAGTTTATTCAGGTACTTTGAATTACTACATTGTTTATAAGCAGTATAATAGTGTTAACTACTTATCCTTTAGTTAAGAAAGCGAGGCTATGAATACAGAACTGATCGACTTTAAATTCTATCCAAGAAGACTTTATATTTACGCTTCACATTTATCTGCTAAACTAACTTCCATTTATAAAGTAACAAAAGGTTGTATCTTTTTCCAAAATCTCGAACTTAAAGCAAATAGCTTAATTGTTGTTTTAACGTCCTAACCTAAATGGATTCAGCTGCGCATGAAGCACATGCCGAAATTGCAGACATTTAAAAATCAACCTTTTGGGTTTACTTAGGGTCATAAGAAGTAAATTTGAGGCACAAGGAAGGACTCTTTGTCAGCTAAGTTTTCAGAAAATGAGGAGTTCATACCAGAATATGTAAAGAAGAAAAGTTAAATCAACCCAGGTTAATTAAAACCGTAGCCGTAACGGCAGAAGTTAAAGAAAACTCTCGAACTTCTGATTAGGAGCAGGGAATTAGAAGCGCATTATTGTACCGTAAATAGCCTTATTTTTCTAAGCATAAACTGACTTTGAATCAGTGGAACGGATATTAGCTTCTTTTAGATCGCTCACGTTGACGGTAATTTTTAATTTGAAAGATCTAGCAATATAATAAGTGACAACTACATTCGCCAGTTTTTTATAAAAGACAACACATTACATTTAATGCACTTTCGTTTTGAAAATGAAGCAGAAGTTTAGAATTTATAGAAAAATACATTGTTATATCCTATACTAAATGGAAATAAATCGTAAAATAGCATACAGAATTTAAAGCAGACGAAACATCCATTACGTGTGTATATACTGTTTTTCAAATGAACCAAATATGACTATAAAAACGTTCATACTACTAAAAAAATTTTAATCTTATGACACGTTTTTGTAAAAATATAAGACTTAATTTTTTATTCGAGAAGGTGTAAGATATATTTTAATTTTATAACAGTTATTATAATTTAATGCTTCTTTCCTATCTCTTCTGGCTTCAACTTACGACTCCCTACCGGAATGATGTTTTAGAATCGCGTTAAATGCAAATGAGAAGGAGAATAGTATTTTAGTCAAATTAAACTGACTTCGACAGAGTGGGTCAGGCTTCTCGAATAGCGCGCGTTTGCCTTTGGGCTACGTCTCCCTAAGCTGTTACTACGCTCGTCCGTATTACGTGGCTTTTGATAGTTCGCTGGCTAATTAATATTACGGGCCAACTACTTTAGAATTGTGTTAGCTTCGGCTAAATATCTTAGTCATTAGCTAGCTCTTATTTCTTACTTTTAATCCCAAGCGGAGGCTTTGCTGTACGCCCAAAGAAAGGTGCCAACTGTTAATCTTATTTTAAACAAATAAAGGGTAATTAACCCTTCTTGAGTTTAAGTTTCTGTTCTTGGATTTAAGCGATTATTCGCTTAGCAGTTCACTAGATTCCTTGTCACTAAATTTGGCAGAATAAAAGTGAGGAACCCTACAAAGATTTGATTTAATAAATAGCTCTTTATCGTACAAAAAGTAAAAAAAGGCTTCGTAATATGCAAAACTGGTTCTAAAATTTGTCAGAATTATCTGACCTGAACCAGTCGCTCCGTCTTCCTCGATGAAAACAAATTGCAAAAAAACTTCGATTTTAGAGCCGTATAAAATTAAATTTATGCTGGATAAAAATTTCGGAACTTTATCTAATGTAAATGTAAAATGTATATTTAGCAATGTGTTCATTTAGCAATGTATGTAAAATTTAATTGAGCAGCAGTCTCTTTAGCTATACTTATATGGCTTCCCTGAAATCTGCTTGTTAAAAATAACAAATAAATAAATTAAAAATTCTCCTCACGCTTCTTTCATAAGGAGCCATCACATAAAAATTTACTTTTGCTAAACTTTTAGTAAAATGTATAATGGACCCAAATTCTAATTCTTAAATTCTAGGCCTTAAAGCCTAACTAATCGTTCAAGAGTTATTGAGATACTGAATCTTTATTGAAACATCCTCTACATCTGTTATAAGGAAGAAGAGGAAGAATTTAATGAAGAGCAAATGACGTCGAAATGAACGGTTTCGCCCGAATTTCGTACACTAGGGTACGCGGTTCAAAACCTGGCTTCATTAACAATATTCGGTTTTGTTTTCCTTTGCAATAAAATTTATTTATGAAAATATTTTAAATGGTAATTGTCTCAGGTATAACAATTAAAAGGAAATGCAGAAATTAACTTTCTGTATTTGTCTCTCTTTATCCCACCGGTGATATATATTTGAAAAGAACAAACAATTTTTATTAAAAGTTAAATAATTATAAGTTTTGAATTAATAAAATGTAAAAAATCCCCTTACGAGAAGGTGTCGTTAGCATTCACTCTTCAATGCACGTTTTCCTCCTGACAAAATTTTAAAGTAAGCGCGGTTCGCATCGGAATTAAGAAATGGTAACAAAATTTTTATGCTTACTCACAAATCAGCTATATAAAATATCTCTAAAATTTAGAGAAAAAAATTATTTTGAGACATGTGACATTTATTAAATGTACATCATGCCAAAGTATGGAAGATTTGTAATGTTTTCTTAATAAATATTCTTGTATTAATTTTAAGTAAATATTTCAGTTCATTTTTTAAGAAGAAAGTAAATGAAAATATACTGTTCTTGAAGTTTTTGTTTCGCATCGTTTTCTGGCTTGCTTCTTGGAAGGGAAACTTCATCATAAATAAACTTCCGTTTAAAACAATGTAAAGATAAACGTTAACATAAAATTTTTCAAGTCTTGCTTTCGAATCGTAAACCTCCTGTAATCCTCGGGCATTATCACTGAATTACTATTACCGTTCACTATAAGACGATCTAAACACAATTCATCGATGTTTTTTGGTCTTTGTCAAAGGCCAAAAAACCTCATTCTAGATTTTCTTTCTTATTAACTGAAAGACACGTAATCGTCACAAATTTATACAAGATTACAACTGAAAATCAACGTCTTCCGTAAGATGTAAAATTCTGGAATCCATATTTCTGAGATTTCTTTCTTGGAATATTCAAGTTATTGCACCATTTCCAGACATTTTTGCTTACCTTTTGTATAACCCGAAATCCAACTTGTTGGATGTTTTTAAGTTATTTTTTTAATTAACTATGGAAATTAGGCAGATCAATTCAAGATAAACTGCCCATGGTTTCAAATTTGGAAAAAAATAAATCTGATGTAGACATTTCATGGCATTCTTGTACGGCCGTTAAATTATACATAGTTTTTGTTGCACTTCATTAAACTTATTTCCTCGCATTATTCTAACTTAATTAACCAATCTCTCAAAACAAGTTGAAAATGACATCCAAACTGCAGATTTTGAAATTAGATGTAACAGTAAATTTTTGTCATACGGTAGTCAAACTTCTTATACTTTTCTTTCCTCGTGACGAGCATGAAAATCTCCCAAATATAAGCATTAGACCAGGAGACAGCAACAAAAAAGAGATTTCATTTATTTGACCAAAATTAAATTTATTTTAATTTGAAATTGCAAGAAACCTGAATATTTCTGTCACTTAAAACACTTCTGTAATTGGAAGTATATGGTTACGACCAACAATAGGAAAAATAAAGACCGGGTAAGAACTGGAAATTTTTCGCGATTACAATACTTCCTTTACTTAAAATAACGAAGTAGAAATACGACACATTATCTCAGGTAACATTGCAATGAAATAAATCTACCTTTACGAAGAGCGCTGAATTCTAAAGCAGAAATCTGAGTAATTAATAAATCTTAACAAAACAGGAGAAAACAAAACTCACCGTTAAATCATCTTTGTCGACGCAGGTAGTGTAGTTAGACCAAGTACGATTCGTATCGGGGTGCCTATACCATGTACCATCAGGATTACACTCTTTGTGTGCTGATCCTGAAAAAGAATTTTTAAATCAAACAAATACCGTAGTGCATTATACGCTCAAAAAGGCGATCGGATTTTTTATGAAAAAGGAATTCATAAGAACAAAGGATGGCGAATACTATATCTGATTCAGTTCACTGAAACATGCATGTCTATAACTCTGATCGAAATGAATTCTTTCAATTTATTAGTAATATAATGACAATGGAAACCGGTAAAACAGTTTTTATTTTTCTGACATTTGATGGCCTCCGAGTGCCTTCTGTCTCAAATTAAGTGGGACTGATTTCACTTTTAAATCCGCTTTAAATTTAGCGTAGGTTCAACGTAAAACGGAAATTGAACCAATGCAACTTTAAGAAATGTTTGTAGCTTTATCTGATTACTGTTATTAGAGAGGACTCTTGTTTAATCGAAAACAGGAAATTTAATTTATATGCATATATCTTTGAGCAATAATTTAATTTTAAATTGATACACTGCATTCGAAGAACAATTAGCCTAAAGCATAACAACATTTTTGCAAATTAGGAAAGTTAAATCTGAAACTTAAAAATGAAATTTTGACTTTTTTTAGTAAAATCCTTTTGTTTCTCTTGCACTGATTTAAAAGTGTTTTTATAGTCTTGAAGTAAAAGACAGTACACTCGAAATACTACAGTACACTCTAATTAAAATTATTAGTTCACCAGCAACTGCACAATTCATTGTAATCTCATCTACACGAATACTCAGTATATCAAAGAAACAATTCAACAGCAAAAAAAGTACTTTGCTGTCTCTCATGATAGAAATATCCTACCATAAAAATGATCTGACTTATTTTTAAAAGCTTTTCAAAAGGATCAAGAATGAACGACCTTTCAGACAGGAAATAAAGGCAGATTTGTATGGCCAACATATAACAAAGAGATGAGATTAACAATATTTGAGAAAGAAACGCATTGCTTATACAAAAAAAAAAAAAAAAAAAAAAAAAAGAACTCCAAAAAAAAAAATATATTTAAGTTACCCTTCTTTTCAAGATAGCACGGGTATATATAACTCATTTTTTGAGTATGAAAATTCTTAAAATCATTCACGATATATTAGTTTAGTGCACATTTCTAGCTAGCAAAATCAGGTTCGATAATCATATTATGATTTTCTCATTAAAATATTTCTTTATAATTATTAAAGATCCTTGGTAGGATGCCGAAAACAATTTTCCATTGAGTAGGAATTGAGTATGATTGATCAATTTCTATTGAGACAAATCTATTTCACCATTTACTACTGAGAAATTCATGAAATAAATACAATCTTAAAATCTTAAATATACCCAATTTACTACAAAATCTAAAGCGAAAGTAACAGATAAGCTTCATAACTAAAATTTATAGAGTATTTTCTCCCTTCCTTCCTCATGCATTCATGGTGTATCTGTAAGCACGAGACACGTATCAGGAAGTTCTCGAGTCCGAATTCCAACGAGGGTATTGCTGATTTCTTCGATTTCTTGACATCGAGAAATTCTAAGAAGATCGCCCAGTGGCGCCCGAACTAAAAGGTGGTAGACGATAATTCGTCACCACTAGCATTTTTCAATTAGGTCTCCTCATCCCCAGTTCCTCATGCCTTCGTGGCGAAACTAGAAGCACGCTCGATGCATGTGGTAACTATTTCCATTACTTTCAGAGAGCAGTAAATCCAGACGTAACTGATGATTCCGCTATGTTATTGCTACACACAAATTATTTACATATAATACAATGGTTACAAGCATTATTATTAGGCACAAGCCTTCATTATTATTAGGCTTAACACCTTCGATCTTCCATGAAACTAAAACTGTTATAGTAGAATAACATCAGAGACAAGACGCTCGGAGCGCCACCTAATGGCGCGAGCTATCAATTTATAACAATGCATATTCGGAAGGTATGGAGTTCGAATCCCTGACTGTACATTTTTCACGTTCCAGCATTGATGTAACTGAATGACTTTATAAAATGATTAATCCCTGATGGAAACATAGATATATTATAAGTGAATAATTATAACCAAAGGAACAACATTAAAATTTTACGCAATCTCTACAAATTAGAATACCAAGCACTGTTTTACAGAAAGAAATGATGTCAGCTTGTAATTAGCAGATGCGTAGCCTTCATTGCAATATCGAAATAAAAAGTTACTTTTTTTTAGAAATGCGTAGCCTTCATTGCAATATCGAAATAAAAAGTTACTTTTTTTTAGAATTCTTAATTTAAAATTCACAGAACGGAAGTCTTGAAGTTTCTTGCTAAACAAGAGATAACGAGATCGAATTTTTATAGATTTATGTAATACTGACAGAAAATTAAATGTGTGATGGATTATGAAAAAGAACATACGGGGTGAGTGAGTATGCTCTAGACAGAAGTTCTCTCCCTTAGACAGAAGTTTTATTTAGACAGAGTGTGTGTGTTAGAAAGCTCTGTCTAAACAAAACTTCTATATATATGCATATATAATATACACCGTCTCCATAAGACTTTACCGGCCTTTATTTTTACTCATAGACACTCTGTAACATAAAAAGCGACGCATCAAGAAGAATTACTGTACCAATATCTTATTGGCGTGTTCGCGAAGTATATGAGCAGATGTCCCTTTTTAAGAGAGTACGTGCAGTTGAACTAAAGAAAGCAGGATTGTCAACTCACAGGATCACTAGACATATGGGCTGAAGCGATGCTACCCTTCGACGATGTTCGAAGGAATGGATCAACCATGGCCGTATAAAGTTTCGAAAAGAAAGTCGTCGAGCAAAAGCGAGGACAGAGTGATCGTAAAATCGGAGTTGACAGCTTTGATGCGTCCTTATCAATGATCCTTCAACGATGAGTTCCGCTTCGAATTGAGCCCTCATGATCAAGACATATCTGAAGACGTCCAGGAGAGCGATGGGATACTCATTTGAATGTAGAAACACAACCCAACAACTAGAATTACGGTATGGGAAGCCGCCATTTCATTTGACTGCCGGCCCCTTTTGGTTGCTCATCCATGACACTCTTACAGCACGATGGTACATCGATGAGATTCTATACTCCGCAGTGTTGCCTTTCCTTCACGGACCTACATCTGAATAGGATAATAATACCCGGCCGCACATGGAACACCTTTCTACTGCTTGTGTTCATGATTCTCCAAACTTCCCTAGCCAAAGAAACTACCAGATCTCTTCCCAATACAGCACGTTTGGAGCCTGATGAGCAGGCAATTCCGACCGTCCCTGGATTGTGCCGATTTAACCCGCTAGTTGGAATGAATATGGAAAGCAATCTACAAGAGGATATCCGCCAACTCTGCGAGTCAGTCCCAGGCTAAATCGCAGCTTGCATCAAGGACAGGCGTGGGCCAATGCATTAATGATTTTTATTTCCTCTCGTAGCTGTATTTTGTGAATAAAATATTTAACTCTTATGATACTGTTAGAGTTTCGTTTTCAATACATTTATATCACATCTACTGATTTTCGCTCTATTCGAATAACTCCTTCTTGGTACGTCAATTTTTATGCTATACAATGTTCTTCCAATTGCAAAAATCCTTTAAATGACGGAAAGATTCACGTTTTGTTATTTTTATATTTAAGAAAATGAATTCAACATAAAATACGAAACTAATTCATTATATGTTCGCCGATTCGTATACTTACATTTAGGAAAATATTATTAAGGATTATTGATTTGTTTGATTACAGCAAAGAAGGTGATGACTATCTGCTTAAGAGAAGGGATACCTCCGTGGAGGACTTTCAATGGGAAATTGGCTCGTATCCATGTCCATTGGGAAACTGGTTAGTGTCCATGGGGAAAAACGCAAAAACGCTCATGCTGCCAGCCTGGTCATCTGAAATCGAATCCAGACGAAGTACCAGTGTTCAGCGATTTTACTGCTCGACCGCTGGTGGGCCACTTAGTAAAGACTTTTGTGGACACGAAGTATATGTAAAGAACGAATGTAAGAGTGAACGTATGCATGTATGTAAGAATAAATAAAACATTTATTTATTCTTACAGAGATTCCCATTAGTTCAATTCAGCGGACGAAAATAACTATTAGAAAAATAAAAATATAGCTTACTTTCTGGAAGGAACCCAGTTATGAAACTTGGACATGGAATGTAAGCAGTTTTCCCTGCAGGGGTATCGTTCCAACAACCCCAACCATCAAATGTTCTCGGACAGAACAATTCACCTGTAAATAAAGTAAAGTTAATTGTATAAGTCATTAAAATTTGAATTATTCTCTACTTTCCACAATATGTTGTTATTCTTACAACAGCATTTTGTATGTCGACTTATAAATAAAGTTGTTTTATAAACCGAATGTTTTATGTGTGTGTGACTGCGTGTGCATGCATGTGTCCGATATATACACAAGCAGAAAGGTTTGGTTACGTATAATAGATATTTTATAAATAAATAATTTAAATGCATATAATGGTAATAATTAAATGCCACTTTTCTCACATAATGATATATGTAATTTTTGCCTTTTGAGAATTCGGATCCCTTTTGTTTCTTAAACAACATGGTTAATAAAACGATGTAATGAAGAGAAGAATAACTGCAATAAATATAAAATTTTAAGAATGTTAGCAATCCAAATTAATTTTTCCTTTTTCTTCTAGCTTGTAAGTCACCTCACAGAATGGTTCTGTGCTGCTTTATAAAAACTTCTTAAAATTCTCAGAAACGCTGTGACCGTGAGCAAATTCGTAATTCATCGGCTCTTGTGCCCACCAAAAATCAGTCTCCCAAAACAGTCTATACACCGCAATCGGTTCTGACCTGGCCTCTGCAGCCATTTATTTTGGTTAATTAATGTATAGTTGTTTTATAAACATAGTCAACTTCTATCTTGTTAGATCCTTTTTAGTAACATGACCTTAAAATAGAAAGATTGAATGTGTAAATATATTAAAAAGCTAAATATCACAAAAGATAAACAGAAATATTTTATAAATATTTATAAATTAGCCAATAATTTTATAAATCACAATAGCAGATAACTACTATTTCCTTTTCTGTAATTATTCAAAGAAAACAATATTGTCATTGAATATGATGTATTTTTAAAACTGGGGATACTTTATCTTATGACATTTATGTAAAACCTACGTTATGTTCAGAAAAGTTTAGAGTAGCATTGTCAGGACTGAGTGTTCGGTGCATACTCTTTGAAAACATCTTCGTGACAGCTTAAAAGTCCTGATCTGGAACAGGGAGCTGAATGCAGCTATGTTCTGTGGTAGAATACTGTGATTGAGTCGGAGAATAACTGAACTTGAAAGGGATTTAAAATCCTCTTTTATTAAACCACTATTATTTACAAACCTAGAACTTGGCTCCACTTCAAATCATAAAGTGAAAACGCGCTTCTTCTAACGGGAAGTTGAAAATGAGAAGGGAAAGAAAGATTTAAATTAAAATAAAACTTTGTTAGTTTAACTAAAACCTTATAGCATTAGTCTTATGAAAATTCTCATCCATGGTTAAATTAGTTTAATTTAGTATCATAAATAATATAGTATATTTAATATCTGGGCCAATATAAAATTTCCAATGTGAAAAATATACTTTTCGGATCAACTTATTAGGATTGTAATAAAACTTTTAAAAACATACATAATTTATTTCTTAAGCTAATAATTTAAAGGAGCAAAGTATGGAACAGAGGTACACACTTTAAAAACCTTTTATTGATAACACTTACTTTGAAAACCAGAACACTGTTATAAGACATAAAAATAACATATTTAGTTTAACTGTAGCTAAAAGGTTCCCTTAGAGTACGTTTTAGCTAAAAGGTACCCTTAGAGTACATCTTTCTACAGGAAATTATTTAGCACGTGTTGTCTTATAAAGGGAAAGATCCATATTTCTTTCAGTATTCTCCCTTTTCGCTAAATTTATGCTAATAAATATTATTCAGAATTATTTGGTCTTAATTATTCTTTATTGTTACCAACATTTTAATTTCAATACCAAACATTAGGAAGCACGAAAATATTTATGATATTATTATCACATTAACTTGCTACTTAGTTAATATTACTATTTAATGTTACTTACTGGAATTCCTTGTTTATCTACACTCTTAGACAAAAAAAAAGACGCACCAAGAAGCAGTTACCCGAATGGGACGAAAATCGGTAGAAGTGATGTATATGTACAGAAAAACAAATGATTACTGTTGGAGAAAAATTGGATGATTTATTGAAGTAATAGAACTTCACAAAGTGAAAAAGTCAGTAACGCGTTTGTCCACCTCTGGCTCTTATGCAAGCAGTTATTCGGCTTAGTAGCGATTGATAGAGGTTGCGGATGTCCTCCTGAGGGATATCGTGCCAAATTCTGTCCAATTGGCGCGTTAGATGGTCAACATGCCGAGCTGATTGGAGGGCCCTGCCCATAATGCTTCCAAACGTGTTCAACAGAGAGAGATCCGGCGACCTTGCTGACCAAGGTGATGTTCGGTAAGCAGTAGGAACATGTGCAGTGTCGGGACGAGCATTATCTTGCTGAAATATAAGCCCATGGTGACGTGATATGAAGGGCAACACAACTGGCCTTAGAACTTCGTCGACGTATCGCTGTGCTGTAAGGTTGCGACGGATGACAACCAAAGGGGTCCTACTATGAAATGAAATGGCACCCCAGACCATCACTCCTGGTTGTCGGCCTGTCTGCCGGAAGACAGACAGTCACACTGCTGTCCGGTGCGTCTCCAGACTCGCCTTCGCTGGTCATCGGGGCTCAGTTCAAAGAGGGACTCATCACTGAAAACTATTCTACTCCAGTCATGAGAATGAGCCCGATACCACTGTAAACGGGCTTGACGTTGTACGGATGTCCATGGTAGTCGGCGCAAGGGGCGCCGTGACCTCAGCTCCCTTTCTGTGAGCCGTCTATGAATGGTCCTTGCGGTCACTGAAGCACTAGTTGCGCGTACAATCGATGATAATGATGCATCTGGGGCTGTGAGTGCCGCTCCGACGATTGCTCGGTTTTCACGTTCTGTCGTTTACCTAGGCATACCGCTTCCTTCTTGACACTGTGTGCGGCCATGGTTCACCCATTCCTGCCAACATCGTCTAACAGTGGTATCGCTCCTGCTCAAATGTCGAGCTTTTTGCCGATAAGGCCAATCGGCTTCTGAGCCCAACTACATGACCTCTCTCAAATTCTGACATCTGCAAATATCGTTCGCGCACCTGTATGCGAAGCATAGTTACTGTCTAGCAGAGTACACGGAATGAAATTCGTGAAGAATTTATGACCTGGAATCGTAATTTATCCTCTTAAATATCTTGCCAGTTGCGCAGATCAGATGCGGTGCAGCGACAACCATTCATTTATTGGCAGCCAAAATGTAAAATTTTGCATTTTCCGTCGAAACCTGTATGTATATCAGTTTGTGTCAAATTTGCTTTGTAGCTTCTCGGTGCGTCGTTTTTTTGTCTAAGAGTGTATATAAAGTCTTCAAAATGTTACGTCAATCGATCAAGATTTAATTTGTACCAATACTGGAATAAGAAACTAGTTTGGGAGTAAAGAATTTGGAAAAATGCCCTGTACTCTTACCCCAGATTAGCAAGTAATCAACTTTATAGACTAAGAATTATTAACTGCATCATGACGCAGATGGAAGAACAATCCCTAATTGCTTACAATGGATCAATCTTTATGGCTTACCGTAAAATGTTACGTATGTTCTTTCGGCACTAAATTGTCACTAACTGAAAATTTGAGTTTCAAAGCTAAAATAAATTACTCCTTCTACCCCATAATAATAGTAGTAAGCAATATTTAAACGGGGATTATTAGCGAATATTGTAGCACAAAATTGCGAAATCCTCGATCAAACTCAATGTTCCATGACGTCTGTTATTTGTTTTGACACGTTTTCAAATTAAGGTAAAATAACACGCTGAACAAATAATAATTTAGAAGTCAAACAACAAAAGTCAGAGTTACATTTGCAAATTTTCACAGAACTAGTTTCGATCTGCCAAAGTGCAAATGTAAAACATAATTTCCTTGAAGGCTGAAGGTGAAGATGGATTGGAATTAGGGTAAAATTGGATAATTATGTTTTAGTTTTTTAGTTTTTTGTTTCGTCAATAGATGGCGCCAGCAACTTAACTCCTGTCGAGTCTTTCTTATCTTGTTCATTTGCACTTTGGCAGCCGAGATTGATGATTCGGTAAAAACCATCGAAACTAGTCCTGTGAAAATTTGCAAATATAACGCTGATTTTTATTGTTGACTTCTAAATTAACATTTTCAAATTTTAGGTTAACTTAATCATTATGAATTATAACTGTTTTTTTAATTTCATCCGCTAATCGAAATCAGTTGTTTAATCTCCAATAATTTGAAGCTCACATATATAGGGAAAGCAAAGCTACGTAACCAAGAGATCCTACTTACAAGTTTAAAATACAGTAACGAAATTATTGAAAAATTCAAAAAACTATTTGAGCACTCAAAATAAAAATTAAGAGCAATATTTTTAATTTATTGTTTAATTTAATTTATTCTTCAAAATAGATTAAATTAGACAATAAATGTTACCTTCTCCATTAATTTACTTTTTTATGGAAAAAATTAAATTCACCAACTGCTGCTATAAGACATAAGAAGTAGTTGTTAAATAAATTAACACAATTAAAAACACAGATATATTTAGACAACGTTGAGGAAAGAATGAGAGATAAAAAGCGGTAACGCGCTGTTTGTCTCCTATGGCAATGTAACCTCGGGATTTAAACGGTTGAACATGGATATCATGTTTTCCGAATGAAATTATCTGACCTCGTATTATTACTTCAGGCTCTCAATATAAGGCTCATCTAAATTATAAACTATACCGTATCTAATCAGTTGCTATTGCGACAATAGTCTATGGAAAAAGATCAACAGATAGTTTATAATCATTTAATATTAGAAAACCCCAAAAGATCAAAAAAACACGTGGCGTGGACGCATTCAGCTGAACGATGTTTATTAATGTTTAATAAAATTTAACAGTTTTTTTATCCGAAATACTGTCTACAGTAAAATATTTCATTAATTTCATGAGCTGATTTATTTTGTTTATTTTATGGCTCATTGTTGCGCAAAGACGGGGGCACGTTGCAAAAGACAAAATCAGACAAAACCACATTAGTCCTGAAGCTCATTTTTTGTCTGTATCATTTTTGTGTCCAAATCTCTTTTCAGGCTGTTGCCGCCAAATGTTATCTTGATACATTAATTTAAAAAAATATCTGAAAGGTTTCAGATTTTAAATTACGTCCAAAGGGGTGTTTTTTAACATTTTGTGTGTTACCTTTATTTATTACATATCATGTTTTTCGCACTTAAAACATAAAATTCAGATCAACAGCAATATGAGGTATCTTTAGAATTTCTGATACACAGCATCGCGCGCTGGAGACAAAAATGTTTTTTTTTTTTTTTTCCTATACAGTGTTGCCACTGCTCGTTTTGAAATCCTTGAATTTGTTAATCAAAAATTCTTTAAATTTTTACAAGATATGAAATAGATAATAAAACAAATTCCAAATCCAAATTTGGGCTTCACATGCCCATATCCGGATGGAAGCGTACGTTATTCGAGATTTGATGGCTCGTCTTATGGCTTATTCGAGATTTGAACGTCGTTTTATCACAATGCGAGAAACATACATACATATATGCAGATTTTTTATTCCTTAACTTCTTTAAATATAGTACAGGACTTTAATATTTGGTGGCAACAATTTGAAAAATGAACCGACATTTATAGTGAACCAATGCAAAATGTCAAAAGGAAATTAATAGTCCTTCAGGGCAAATTGCCCCTTTGGATTAACAATAAAGAACCTGTATATATGTATGAATGTTCTTTGTATTATGGGAAAACGACAGCACCTAGCGACACCAAAATTTTAATATATGTAGTCCATCCTCCCAACACTCGCACCTCAAAGCCTAAATTTTGAATTGGAATTTGTTTTTAAATTTATTTTCATATTTTATACATATTTAATGAATTTTTTTAACATACAAAGCGGTCGAAATAAAATTTCAATTTTGTTCGAAATAAAATATTTTTTTTTTATCTCCATCCCGCCAGACGGTTGCCAATCGGCAAAATGTAAGATATTTTTCTTTCATTTTAATCTATTAATTTGGTTATTTTGTTTTTTACTTACTTATTAAGTACTCCGCCCTTAGGTAATACACGGAAAGGAAGGGATGTCCCGTGGAGGTCCTTTTAGGGGAAAATGGCTCGTATCCACGTTACACATCGGGAAAACTACGAAAGCGCCCATGTAGCCAGCCCGTTCGCCGCGATTCAAACCCCAGAACAAACAACCAATGATCAGCGGCTTTTACCGCTCGGCTGCTGGTGGGCTAATTCGGCTATTTGAAAGCAATATGCTGCTACTCTTTCAAACAGAGTGCTTGCTATCTCCACGCACCAGCGTGTTACTGTTCAGTAAAGCGTAAAATATTTAACTTTCAAATTTCCTCCTTCTGCTACTGAGTAGCAAACTATGCGATTGAAAAGGAATAAAAGCAGTTCTTAAAAATATTTTTCCTGCTTTTTAATTCGATTTAAATAAATATGTATTTAAATTATAAGATGGCTAGTTAAAAATGTTAAATATTTTTATAATTTGACACTAGATGGACTCATTAAAACCATTATATACTTTTTCACGATAACACTTTTAGTGGCGGGCAGATCGAGCAGCAAATTTTCAAAGAAACATTATAGCGAATATAGAAAAAGTGCATGGCAACCCTAACACTCTACCGCGAATTCTAAAGGTATGCTGTTTCTAAATATTTTGTGGTATTGTTCTTGAATTTTATACGGCGTCAGTGCGAAGAAAGCGGTGCGTAATAATAAAGCTAAAATGATAAAAAAAAACTGTATTAGCATGAATGAGTCCAATAGCAGACTGTTACCTGCGATGCTCAGTGAGAGCATCAAAGCCTTAACAAATTCTCTGGTGCGAAGATTTCAATCTCTTTTAGATTTTCTTTGTTTTTCTTTTTTTAATTTCGTTTAATCTTTGTGTAATTTTATCACTAAGTCTCAAAACGTATCCACAAATTTAAAGCTGGATCTTGTTCTCCACTTTTTAATTATTCCATTCTTATCCCCAACATAATTTATACAGTAGCGAATTTCACGCCTGCGCTTTTTAGATTCGTTAAAAAATCGGGGGTTTACTATTAAATTAATATTTCGCTTGAAAGCAATAGCTGGAAAAAACGTTTTAGGATGTTTGATAACCACTTATATTTCACGTGTAATAAAAGGCAGAGACATTAACAATCATTGAACAGTTTTCATTAACAATCTCCTTGGTACTGAATAAATGAAAAATTTAGAATGGGATAAAGTTATTACCAATTCTAAATGAATTATCTTGAATTTCAAATATTGTGCTTTGCGATGAAGTTTGGAATGATAATGATCAAATCTGCTTTTATTTATACAGCCATCAAAGACATCGCATTCATAAATTAGAAAAACGAATTCCTTGGTAAGTATCAAAAGACTGCATTGAAACGAAACATAAATGATATAAACGTAAAATAACTTATACTCAAAATCTATATGAACGTCTAATTTACATTTATTACTGGACTTATTACTAATTACGCAGAACAATATGCTTGCAAAGACGTAAAACGAACAAATTGAGACTGTGCAATCAAATCCAGATGTTAACTTTGAAAATCTGCCCCATCTTATTAAAAACAAATAATACAGAAGAAATTGTCAGGTGTATAAACATGAATCGTCTTCGTCTATTTTTGTCTCAAGGACTACGTAAGAGTTTTACAAGGTTACTGAAAACAAACGTCATTTCTAAGCGCAAAACTTAATATAGAATATGAGTTGAACCAGCGTAATATTCGTCTTAATTCTTACAGTTTAGACACTTTAACATCGTAAATATGCTTGAGCAAACACTAACCTTTACGCAGTTTTCAGTGTCAGGAATTCTATTTAATATAAATAACAATAACAGCCATGAGTTGCTTTCAATATATTAATTTTATTAATAGACATTAAAATGTTTATATGTTTTAGAACAAACAATTCTTTAATTAATATCAGGAAAGAAAAGAATGAGCTTCATTTTAAAAATGATATGATAAGCATTTTAAAACTACAACACAGATCAAAGAGAAACTACAAAAACGAGTCAAACGGATCTACAGGAATATTTTTAAATTACTGGAGATGAACGAAATAATCAAATAGTGAATTAATAATAGTATCAGCTTAATAAAACTACGCGCAAATTCTACATCCCTAGTACTGCTGCATGAAAATAAATATAAAAAATTTCACGTTTATTGCGTATTCAATTATGACGTAATTCAAATAAAGAGGCAAGAGTTGTCCAAGAAATGAGACCTAAATACGAAATCAGCGTAGCTATTAACCATATCGGTTGTATCATAAGCTGGTTGCTAAGACATCTTATTTAGACTTTTGACGCGTCTTATATCCATACATGTCTGTAACTACGAAGGGCCTGTATGCCATATTTAACAGGAACTATTTCAATCGTGAAAAAATTCAAGTTCATTAATCTGAGAAAATCTACCATTCTAAGATTCTTTCTAAAATTAGTAAGACCACTTCCATAGTTAATGTCAGAGTGACTATGAAGAATTCCTTAGGTAATAATAAGGCAATATAATGAAAGTTAAGGGTAAGCTTACCTGATAAAAATAAAACTTTTATAATAAAGTGATTACAGTAACAATGCTTTTCTGTTTTGTCTAAGCTTTATTCCATGTAAGAATTCATTATTTGTTTTTTATATGGAGATATTTATTTGACATGCATAGAAAATACAGATAAAATGCAGCATTAATATTATGATAAAATGGCGCTGTAGGCGATTTGTTCGATAGATATTTTATATTCCCTCTCTTGAACTGTCGATGAGAACAGGCTGTGGATCTGAATGTCAATAATGTTTTCTACTTGACTAAGAGATTATTAACCTGGAACAACAGTTATTCAGTTTGTAGGCAAAAGGTGAAAAGTGAGACAGCATTCATATTTGCAAGCTCTTACTGAAATATATTTATTTAGTACTTGGTTGAAAGAAATAAAAATAAAAACATCAAAGATGAAAATTTAGATCAGTAAATAAGGATGTTATTATCTAGAGGATGAAAGTAATCAATATACGACCTAAAATTCAAGCTGTACATTTTATAAATATTAATATAGAATGAAAATACTAAGCTGGGGAGGCCCATGCATCGCGTCATTTACCTTCTTGATGTATTCTGCAGGAAGGCGCATGTTAGTTACAAGTTCCGTACAAGCAACGAGATAAGAGAAGCCGAGCATCGCGCTTGCTCAATCTGTGGTACCAACTTGTTTCTTGCGCAATTTACTATAGCGCTGCATTAACAGCGGTACATAATACAATATGTTGTAATATAATAAGTATTTTCAATCTTAAGCATTTTCTGCTCGTAAAACAAAACTTAATGGTTAAATTTTATTCTCTTCGAAAACAGCAAACTGTCTGCAAATATATTTAGTGTTTGTTGAACTATTAACGTAATATTTCTTTAGTACTTTTGAGCTTCTACTGAGTTATATGCATTTGACTGTTTTTAACGGTTAATTGAAACGGAACGATTTGAAACAGAAACTGAAATTTGTGGTCACCGAATTTAGCTTTTTTTGTTATCTGAAACTATCTCATCGTCTGTACAAGCAACCCAATTAAGTATCTCCAGTATTAAGCAGCTGTATGTAACGCAAGACGTTAAGTAGTCTCTTGATATTATCTTGAGAAAGCTTAACATTTCGATATATTTACAGTGTAAGACTTATTCAAATAATAATTATTTCAGGCTAAATTTAAGTATATTAAACTGCAAGCTCTTACTGAAATATATTTATTTAGTACTTGGTTGAAAGAAATAAAAATAAAAACATCAAAGATGAAAATTTAGATCAGTAAATAAGGATGTTATTATCTAGAGGATGAAAGTAATCAATATACGACCTAAAATTCAAGCTGTACATTTTATAAATATTAATATAGAATATATAAAGGTTTGGTTCATTTAATTACGACAAAGCATTCGAGAGCTATCTACTTAAGGGCAGGGATGCCTTCGTGAACGGCTTTCTAAGAAAAACTGTCTGAACCTAAATGTAAATGAATGATTGTTTGAGTAATAGCATAAGTAATAGATTTATGGCAATACTGAAAAGTGGCTATTCGCGACGCTATATTCCACGCCATGCTTCGCGCAGTGGCAGCAAATATCAAGTACCCTGGATGATAAATGCATAGAGGCATACAACGTTATGTGACAAAACAATGCAAACGTTCTGAAATACTTCGCTATGGAAGTCTTTATTATAATTAAGAAAATATTTGAAATTACTATGGAATGCGTTTATTGCTTTTTAATTCAATTTGTTGAATAGTTACAGCTATGAAAAATAAAGTAAAATGTTTTTATTTCACTTCTAAAGCAAAACTCTGCAAGATGTTTACATGTTAGGCTGCTTGAAAATAAATAAATAAAAAAAAATCTGAAATGTTTCAGATTTTAAGTTACGTCCAAAGGGACGTTTATTTAACATTTTGTGTGTTACCTTTATTTGTTAAATACCATGTTCTTCGCACTTAAACCATAAAATTCAGTTCAACAGCAATATCGCAAAATAATTTTAAATTGAGCATATCTTTAGAAATTTCGGTACACGCTCTCACGCGCTGGAGATAAAAATGTTTTTCTGTACAACGTTGGTATTGCTGGCTTTGAAATCTTTGAGTTTCTTAATGAAAAAATTCGTTAAATTTTTAGAGAATATTGTTACGAATTTCACATTTATTTGGCTATTTATTTAGAACTGTAATTAAAATTCCTTTTTATTTTCCCGTGCAACGCACGCAGACGATTTTTGAAGAGAAAGCTACGTCAAAAAAAAAACATGCATACATTTATGCAGATTTTTCATTTTTTAAACTTTAATGCAGAGCGATAACATTTAGTGGCAACAATTTGAAAAGTGAATCGGGCATTCAGAGTGAATCAACGCAAAATCGCAAAACGAAAGTAATAGTCTTTCGGGACTAAATCCCTTTGGACTAAAAAAAACATGCATACATTTATGCAGATTTTTCATTTTTTAAAATTTAATGCAGAGCGATAACATTTAGTGGCAACAATTTGAAAAGTGATACGCCGTTTTTGTGTTTCCGACGCAAAATCGCAAAACGAAAGTAATAGTCCTTCGGGACTAAATCCCTTGAACTAATAATTAATGTCTCATGGTAACACTTGCCAAGACGTATCGAAAATGAATGACACAGTAGCTTAACATAATTTAACGCCCCAAACGTTTGGACATACCTCCGCTAAAATGCGTTAAATTAAAAAATAAGTTACACGATTTCTTGAACAATTCTAACTGCAATTGCAAGATTAGAAAAATTTGTCAATTAATTCATAAGGCAAAACATAATTGTTAAAGAGATCAGTACTATTTTAAGATGACACCGCAATGTGCTTAAAATAATATAATAAAAAGCATATAAATATGATAAATAGCCAATTAAGCAATTTAATGGGAAAATTAAAAAAGAACTAAGAAAATCTTCCCATATAAAGTTTCGAAAGAATAATGGATTAGCAACTTTAAAAAGGCGAAATATAGTACTTCAAAATCTTCTTTTACCAGTTCAAATAGTGCTAGCATATTACATATTTATGTATTACAGAAAGCCATCTAAAAGTTGCGCTTCAAAAAGCATTTTAAGTATTTTCTGTCTGTAAGTGATAAACCGTTAAAGATCTTTTGGAAATAGGAACTGATTTTAGTGAAATCTTTACAATGTTTCAGATCATGTTTTTCTTATGGTACGTCACAGTGTCGTACGAAGCTCAAAATCTAAATATCTTCCACAAGATTTTGTAAAACGCCAGTTGTTAGAGTGTTGCCATCCAACAAAGCATACAACCTTAAATTCACATTTCAAAATGAATCAATTTGTAACTGCTTAACAAACAGAGCAAAATGAAACAAATAAACGCAGTTCTTAGTGATTTAAATTTTTATTCTGTTTTTAAAATTATATATCTTACTGATATAAATTTAAATTAAATTTTATCTGCAATATATCTAATTGGTAATCTTTATGAACATTTGCAGTATTATTGTAATTAACGCAATACATTTATAAGGACGTATAAATTACATGACTACGATATATTATGTGAGTTGATGTATATTACATATACAATGGTTTTTGGTGGGGTTAGCTGGAGAAAACTGAAACACAAACAATACAAGAACATAAGTTACGAAGAGAAGGTAAGTTAATTTCTGACTTTAAATAAGTTAGAGTCATGTCGCGTTGTTGATGGCACCTGCAAGAATAACTGATACGATCAATATCTAACGTTCTTTTTCAATCTCGAACTGAACAAGTATATTAACATTTTGGACATGCAGAGGATCATATACGTAATTTATTCACCATGTCAGCTATTTTTTTGAGCCGTTCTGAATCCTCAATCTAAAATATGGATTAGAACTAAACCATTAGATTCGGTCAAAAGTAGTTTTATCAGAATTTAATGTTTCGGTGACATCCAGTAGTCTGAAAACATAAAAGGAATGATTCATTGTCCTGAATAATTCATTGTTCCTAAATAAGCCAAAAGTGGGTCAGATTCGGGCATAAATCCGAATCTAGAGGTCATACCATATTTATTATTGCTTGAAATTGAAGCAAGGCTGTTTAAAAGGGGAATCTGTTTTCTTGTTTATATTCTTGAATCAATAAAAATCAAGTTACACGACACGTCAATTTTATATTTGCATACGGTATTTAAACAACAAGCTTTGTTACTTGTGTCTATACACACGATATACGCTTTTTAAAGGCAAAATATGCCACGTTTATTTATGTGAGGAATAGCTAATGGACATATGTTAAAAGTTTAAACGACCCAACATCCTCTTAATAAACTGCGTAATACCAATTTTCATTCGACGGTTCATTAAAATGGAGGTTTTAATATTTTAATTTCATCTGATATATACGGAAGTCATGTTTTTAAACACCAAAATGCAAATTCATAATGTAAAGCATGGATGGTAAACCCTCGGCACACTCGTTACAGTGTAGCGCGGAGGAGTTTTAGCTGTATCGCGCGAAGACTTATTGAAAAATTAAAAAAGTTCAAATAAATAATAATGTCGTCTTCAGAAACTTTGTCAAAATCTGTAAAAGCCCTGCTTGACATCAGTACAACGATGAGTTAATGAGACCAGTCCAACGGTTTGAATTGCTTTCTTTGGCGCCGTTGTGTCTTACTATGACTGTTCGTTATTAAGTAGAGCGAGTGCGATACTCTGACTGTTTGGTTCAGTTGATTTTAAACTACCGATTAAGGCGCTAAAATTTTTTAAAATTACTTTTAGATTTTGGCGTCGAGAAGCGTTATTTTAAAATTTTCATTTTCAATATGCCCATGAGTGAATCTTCGATATCGAGCAGGAAACGTTAAGAGGATACTACATATTTAAATTTTAAAACTGTCTGGAAAGAACAGTTCTTGTCTGCGCATCAAAATACTACCAAGCCTGTTACTTTGGTAGATGGAATTTGTGTAGCTGTGCCGAAACAATCTAACCTGGACTTAATTACTTATCACCAGTTGAGTTGCTGTACCGCTTGTTATATGATTATCAGCATCCGTACACAATTGGTGGAGCCTTCTACTGTCGTTAGACCTAGCCAAAAATCACGATAGAATACTAAAATTTGTAGCGGAATTTATAAAGTTTCTTCGGAAGATGGGTATTTGTGACTTTGGTTATTGAATTTAAAAGGCAAATTGCATCAAAACTGGGAACGGTATACAAATGTGCTTATTTTAGAAATAAAAGTTTTCATTATAGTCAATACGCATTTAGCAGCCTTTTAAAAATTTCAATCACCCATCAACTTATCACAAAATATTCTCCCTATCCTTCTAAAATAATTTAAATAGTAATAAATATATATGTAAGAAATTAAAATGAACTGTAATAATCTTCCAAAAACTTGCTTATTTTTAGGAATGATTTACTATAAGAACTGGGAAGAATGAACTGTCTAATAATTAGGAAGTAGTTTTCACCATAATTTCGGCGTCTTGCAAGTTAAGTTTTACATAAAGTTAAGTCACTTTGCATTACAACGATTTGCTTAAAGAATTCATTTACTACCCAGCAACAAATTGCAGAAGTATTGATGACCTATGAATTAAGCACTGATAATTAATTAGAATCAAATGTTCTTTGATTCATCGGCTATTAATTACATTTCTGAAGACATTCAATTACGGGATAATGAATTAAGGTGGAAATCTGAAGTCAAAGACTTCAGAATTGATAGGATTTTCTACAGTAGTGTTGCAATTAACTTCTGTGATATCAAAGAGGTATCACGTGAAGTAGATATTAGGTAATTAGCTCCTCTGAAATTACAGAATGATACTCAGTTTCACCTAACGATTAACCTCTTTGATTGTAAGCTCAAAGAACTACTTAGGGAACAAAAATATGTATCATTAATACAAATGAAGGAGAAGTTAATTTTTCTTTTAAAAAAGCAGACGAAAAAATAAAAATTCACATATTTTTTCAAAATTTATAGGCAGAAAATCTTTAATTTAAAAAAAAATTCGATTTAGTTGAAAATAATGGTCAAATGTAGCTTGCTAAAAAGATAAATAAATTTAGTAAACAAAGAGCAAATAAATCCAAAGCTCGGCAAATAAATGACGGTGCTAAATGCACCTTTCTCCCATATTTTCTTCAAGACAGAGTATGGTAACTTGAGGCAAATTATATGGTATTTACTTTGGAAAGTTATTTCCGGAAAGGATTCATTTAAATATTTATTAAGAAAAACTTGAAAATATATAAATTTCTCATAAAATGAAGAAACTCTGTAGCTAATGGGTCAAAATACATAATGTGTTTGAGCAATACGGGACATAATGGTAAAAATGATAAAGATAAATGCTGATATGTTATAGAACTACGATTTTGAATTTTCTGTCATTTATGTTAGATAAACAAGGTTAAAAACATGGTGAAAAGAATCTTATTTCAATAATTTAAATTATATCATTTACTTCATGAATCGTGATATTCACTCAAAAGGCCACTCAAATATGTAAGCTCTGCCAAAATGTTGGAACAAAAGGAGTCCGGAAAATTATTTTAGTCAGCGTTTTATTTAACATACTTATTTATTTAAGAAAACATTCACTTTTAGAAAAAAAAATAGTTTCAAAATGTAAGTGAACGTGAATTTAATAATCTACAAATATATCTTTACAGAATACTACCCAGGTTAAAAGACTATTATATTCAATGCCTGATTTAATTTACTTACACATTTAAGATGAAAATTGGATTTATCTTCAAGTTTATCCATTTGCCATTCAAAAATGAAGAGTAAAATGAAATAACTGTGGAAAAATAATATTATCTAAAAGTCTCAATGCATTTACTGCTGCGCCTTTTACGTAAGATTAATAAAATCTACGATCATCGGAAAATAAACAACGCTTAAGAAAAAATTCCTTTTGATTCCATATCAAAACCTTTAAACATATAAAAGATTATATATTGGGGCAAAATTCTCTGTAACTATTATTTTGCTTTAAACTAAGTGGATTGCTAATTTTCGTCAGTTATTAAAACAAAAACAGGTCCAAACAGTAGGTAAAGTTCGACGATCATTAAAAAGCAAACAATGTTAAACGCTTGAGGGAGAAAAAATGCGATGGAAAACGGCCTTAATGATTATACAACAACATTAGCGCATTAGTCTGGATGTAAAATATATTTATTCGCCTATAAGGAAATATAATCGCATTTTTGAAAACGTTTTACAAGAAATACACACGAGATGGGGGTCGCATTATGAACGTGATATACTGAACGTATTGCACATGAGAGGCCAAATTGATCTAACCAGCAAAGATGAATAAAAATCCACTTATATTTTATTTGTTTGTAGCAAATTATGTCTTCTGTTAACATAAAAGTTAAGAGTTGAATGATAAATTACCTCCTAGCCAGTATGTGCCGCCTGAAAAATAAAATTCCTCGGAATTTTTTGCTGTAATTCCAAATTTCATTCTATTCGTAGACTTCAGAGATAGACACTCTTAATTTCAGAGACAGAAAATTAAATTAACTGGTATATTTCCATCTATCGGTTGAGACAAAAGAAAAATTTCTAAACTATTAAATTACGATTTATAAAATGTTATTTTCTTCTTTATTTTAGATTTGCTACAAAGCAAAGAATAAGGTTTAAGGAGTAAGATGTCTGGGTAGATAAATCTCTCAATAGTTGAAATTTCATTTACCTACACCGAAAGAAGCAAAAGTAGCAAAACAAACAGTAAAAAGCAAAACTGATGTTTCTCCCATTACGGGCAATAACGTTTTTTGCTTCACGGAAATTGAAATAACATAAAAGGAAAGACAGCCGCCGGATGTAATCGTAATATTTTTTCTCGTTTCGACGCAGAGAAAGCCCTGACGAAACGCAGTCGAAAAATCGTAGGTTTTGACCTATAAATCGACCTAAGATTTAATCAGCTTTCCAGAAAATAGCCGAAAGGCTGTTTAACCGAATTCTGTTTCTTGGTGAGATTCGGATTTCTTTTCAATGAAAGAAGGAATCGTAAGAATAGAAATGAGGTTGCGTGTTGAGTAATTCACAAAACACAATTTCTATTTGAAATAAAATTTCGTGATGAAACAGTTTCAGTATAATATTTTACGTCGTAGTAACACATATATTCATTGATCTTTTCTGCATAGAGATAATGTTTCTCTCTACAGTATATTCGGGGCTTTTCTGTATGAAATACTACATTTCCTAATATTTACGAAACATTCTTCCCAGTTTATTTTCTAGCTTACAGTAAATAACTTAGCATAGCTTTACAACTAATAAAAAATTTTATGATCTTTATTTCACACGATGCATAACACAAAATAGCACAAAATTCCATTGTAGTATTTTAATTACTGAACGTATCAATTACAATGTATGTAGAAATTCCTTCTGCTCAAGGATCCTGTTTAAAATCTAGTAACATTCTTTATATCCCGCCCATCTTAAAGTGCTTGCTATTGTTTTGAGTGATGATTATTAAAAATACGTAAATATATATTACACATAAGCACAGATAAGGTACGACTTGTACTGCATCGAAAGATGCGAAATAACTAAAGTTATAATAAGTTAAACTGAACATTTGTTTGTCGTTGATTATAAATACGTTTGAAATAAAATACACTGAACTTTACATTTGATGCTAATTTGGAAGGTTCCTTGACATCAAAGCCAAGGAGTGAATTTTGTATGCATAAGAAACGCAGGCATCTAATAAGCGGTCTAAAGGCATGCATAAAATAAGAAACACTTGGATTTTAGATTAGAGACTCACAAAGATATGAACATTTTAACAAAGATACGAGAATTCAGGAATAAAAAGCTCTGTGTGTTCCATTTATTTCACGTCTTTCATGTGGATTAATGTTTATGTTTTTTAACAAAAGAGAATTACCACATTCTTTCGATTCCGTGATGTCTAACCGTTACTCGCAACATTTATTTCAGTACCACTAGCAGGGAAAGTCTTTAATTCTAAAAACACAAGCGCTACGATATTTTCACGGTAAAGTCTGATTTAATACTAAATTATAATTCGTCATCAGATATATTCTTTTTTATTACTTTCTTAATCAAAAATAACAGGAAGATTGTTTTTAGAGGTTCGTCGCTGCATTTTAAATAAGAACTCAAAAAAAGACTACTTCAGTTCAAGTCTGATTTTTTGGAAATCGTTGGTGAAGTAAAATCCTTCAGGATTTAGATTCCGAGCTGTTCTTCCACTCTTCAGGTTTATAATTTCTCCAATTTCGATGACGTAGCTTTTTTTTTTACTATTTCACCACGTTTATGGAAATTTGTCCACATAATGATTAGAATTCATTTACGTTTCTTGAACAATTCTTAAATGGTTTGCTGACCGGACATGATGTTCCCACGAACCATTGGTTGTAATACGTGAAATATGAGAGATTTCGAGTTAAAAGAAATTCAAATAATAACTGAGTTTCAAAACATTTTTGTGAAAAAAGAACTTCAAAATCTTTGAATAAAAGAAATACATATTAAATTTACCAAAATGAAGTGATACCATTTAGGAGTTGGTGGTGAAATCTCATTCACATCTCACAAATGGTTAGACAAAAAATAATTTTCTTGGCCCATACTGCATGATATTAAGTATATCTGATCAAATTATTATCGGATGAAAAACAGTCCGATGACTGAATAGCTAAAACCGAGAACTGGTTGTTCAGCGCAAGTTCTATTTCCAGCAATTTAATGGGCTGATGTTCTCAAATGCTTATCAGCAGCCGAGCGGTAAAAGCCGCTGAACTCTGGTAGTGCAGTTCGGGATTCGAATCCCCGCGAACAGCTTGCTGCAGGATGTTTTTCGTGGTTTCCCCCTATGTAATGTGAGTACGAGCCAGTTTCCTTTAAAACCCCTCTAAGTGGCATGCCTCCCTTTCCGTATAGTCCCCCTTCCGAAAAAACTGTGTTAGGGAAATATAGACTTGTTTTCCTTGGAATGTTTTTCACAAATGCATTATTTCCTGTAGGCAGGTAGTACAAATTTGCTTTGCTATATTAAACAATCCTAGAAAGTTCGTCTTAAATTAGCTTTTAACAGCTACCAAACAGTATTTTCTAAGGCGAATACACACTCTATCTGCAGTAGAACTTCACATATCACATAGATAAAGTTGAACTAAATATTTATTGCTACGGATTATTGCTGATTTTCTTCTGTTGACTTCAAAATCGACACCTAAAATTCGGAATTAATAAACGCCGTTCAAATGCCCTTGTACTATCTGAACCATAAATCAAACTATTTAAAAGCATACATATATAATTAAAGAACAACATTTAGTTCTAATTCGGCAAATTTTGATCTGCCTTCTACTAACTTTGAACATATTAATAAATCACTCATCAAATGTATTCACCAAACCAGATGGCTAACCACGCTTCAAGGGTTAGTAGAATTTGTAGAATAAATTAAAAGCTCAAGTGTTGCCAATCCATCTCCCTAACTAAGCCACACGATCATTCTAATCTTCATTATGGGAAGACAGAGGATAGGAAGAAAGAATTAAGATAAAAGAAAAAAGAAAATTTTCCACGCCACAGCTGAATTCAATCCCAATGGATGAAAAATGCGTATATTTCAAAATAAATGAAGCACTGCACCTTATCAAAGAATTGTTCTTGTTGTCGATTAATGCCCACTTGTCTAACCCATAGTCAGCCCAAGCCGACGAAATTCCTCGTGGCATGGAGCACAAAACACACGTGTCTTGGCAACAGCCTTGAGCAACTTACATGTAACAGTGCGATTTAGCTCAGTTCCGCCCCCCCCCAATTTTGATGGAGAGCACCTCGGGGAGGGGGGTCGGGTCCAAAGGTTTCCCACCCCTTTTCCCCTACCATAACCTCTCAAAAGGACTTTTGGCTCGCCGCATATTTAGAGTGCTCCATGCCGCACGGACACTGTACACTTACATCCCTTCTCCGGGATTCGAATCCGCCAGCCAGCGACGCTAACCACTATACCGTTTGGGCGGTTCAAAGAATTATATTCAGTGTTTGTGTATGTATAGAAAAGTTTCTCACTGGATCGCTATCCGATTAGATGTTATGATAAATAAATTACACATATCCTTGACACACCGAGCTTTACAAGGTTTCCAGTACATACGAACATCATGCACTATGGTCTGTTACTCTAGAATACGCACTTCAAGGCCATTTTCCTCTCCCAAACGTGCCTCATAATCATGGTAAAGTCTGCTGTAGCGAAAAGATCGAAATTCCTAATTTTTTTAAAAATCTCGAATTCCCTGTGTGCAAAGATAGAAAAGCACATTACTTATATGTCATTGAATAAAAGAAATGCATTTAATTTAGCAAAATGAAGTGATACCATTCATAAGCTGTGAAATCTCATTCACAGCTCACAAAGATCGTAAATTAGGGGAGAGTCTCTACGATACTGAAGTGCGTATTTTAAAATTACAGCCTATAGAGTTACAATTTATTACACAAGTCTCGTATTCTATTTTGAAGATATTAACTAAAGCATTTACTTTAACGGCATTGGTATTTTGATTTTCAATTGAAGAGTACAGAATTACACTGGTTCAGAAATGCTGTCAAACTAATGCATTATGTGATTCTCTTAAAAGATGTTTCGTAAAATTTTAAGTTATAGGAAAGGACAGAATGTATACGACAATTATATAGGGGTATATGTTGAAGTATTGCCTTTTATCGCCAGTCTACACGATTTGTGAGTTTTTTATTTTTTGTATATTTTATAGCTAAAAATACAAAAAAAAAAAATCCAGATTTGTGTTAAATAAATAAGTGTGAGTTTTTAAGTCATAATTGTGTCAATAAACTACGTATAAGAATTCACTATTACAGTCACAGGGAACAAAAACACCGTAAATATTGTAAAGATGCTGATTTAGAAGTAGAAAATTTCACGAGTTTGAACTCGTACATATTACTATCTGGCATATTACGACATATCTATTAGGTGACATACCACGTTTTGAAGGTATAGATTTTTTTTTAAATTTTCAACTATTATAAGCATTTATAAATTCAGAATTACATATCCATCACAAAAACATATTTTTGTAATAAAAATTTATATTTTAGTGTCTTTAAATGTTTACTTGTAAAAAATAAAATCAATTTTGTTATAAAAGTAGATATAAAATTAAAATTATTTACTGTGCTGCTGTGATAATCTATTGAAAGGAGATATCAGTATTCCATTTTCATTTTTAAAATATTTAAAGTTTGATTCTCTCAAAGAATAAGTTGGTATGCTTTCTACCTTGCATATCAACATTTACCAAAAATAATCAATTAACAAATACAAACAGTAATATTTAAACACTATTAGCTCTGTGAAGTTAACAAAACTGCAACATTTCGCTTAGAGCTTGAACTGAAAACAGTAACTTTTTCTCATAATTGAAAGAGGACAATACATTCCGTTCCTACATCCATGCATTCCGATATTGAAAACTAATAACTTACCATTGCTGCTATCGATTTTGGGGGCTGCTAGAACAGTTTCTAAACAATTTTCAAATGCTTCTGCTGTTTGAGGATCAGAATAGGGAGTCTTTTCAAGAGTAGTAAGCTCCTGAATGACTTGAAACAAAAGATCAGGATCACCTAACTGGAAAACAAAGAAATGGTATGAATAGATATTTCAAAATCTTAGTGTAACAATACATTTCAAATATAATTAAAGTACCTATTATACATCAAGTATTTTAATACTGTAATAAGAACAATATGAGAGAACCAATATTAGCCAACCAACAATTTAGCACATTATCATAGCGTGGATATTGTAATAATCAAACTCTCTAAGGGCAATGAACTTATAAATAAACTTAAAAAATTCACCATTATAATGTATGTGTTTACAGGTGCACAGCTACTCATTATGCTTTTGCTTCAAATATTACGTTCGATACCATTGTTATTTGCATGCCAACAGTGGTTTCAATGCAGGAAAAGAAAAAAAATATTCAACCAACACGACATTCCAATTCGTAGCCGTAATATTTACAGCTGTTATATGTGCCAAAGGTTTAAAAAAATAAAATTCTAACGCGTAATTTTTATAGCTGTTTTAGTTTATGTCTTAGTTTGTGTCTGTCGATATTTTTGATATCTTTCTTAATAGATGATGCACTTTCGGTGCCCATTAAGAATCCGCGTTACTCCGAAAATAAAAACTCTGTGATAAGCGATAAAAACAATTCATTTCATTTAACGGTGGGCTAAAGCAAAGTTGGCATTCATATCTTTCAAAAGGAAAGTCTATGGACTATGGTGCGCTATAATAGAAAATATCTCTTACTTTAACACTAGATATGATTTCGTTATGTAAAATGTGCTGCTACAATTTATTAACATCTCAAAACAGATCACAATTATTAATTTACGCTAATTTGTAGATCGTAAAAATGACATAAACTAAACATGGTTTTCATGTTGAATATTCTGAATTTCATGTTCGAATTTTTCGAAATTATCTTAAAGTATTCCCATCATTAGTTTGAATTCAATAGCTTCATCTTCTTTTTCTTCACTTTTAAAATGAACGTTCTCTGTTCTTACGTTTTAGTTTATTGGTCGTGGCTACAAGTAGTAACACTAGTAACTCGTCCTAGTAGAGTTCATGTGGGTTGCCTCTATGTTGAATACAAGATAGTTCTTTCAGTATATTCACCACGAAAGCACACTTCCTAAAGCAAATAACCTCGCGTACTTTATTATGATTGCTAAATAAAGTAACCAGCTTTTAATGGTCGCATATCTTTTATTAAGTCAAATGAAATTTAATTGCAAGAAAGGCTTATTCTAGGTCTCGAGTAGAACTTTATATGCTACTAACTCTAAATTAAGTGCAACCGGCTGTCCGATAATACACTCACGTTTGTGAAAATTGCAACAACATGAAGGACTTACGCTAGTGAGCTGAAATTTTCAGGAAATGCAAAGTAGCGCATGATATGCAAATGATTAGAATTGCAAATCCGTAGCGCATGCGTATGCTGAGCAGCGCCCTCTGAACGGCTGATGGATCCGAATAAATAGACGGCTGTAGCGAGGCGTGTATGGTTATCGGTGGTTATCTGCTAGTGGTAAACGTTAACTCAATCTGTACTTATGCCTCGTCGACGAAAGAGAGCGAGATTTGAACAACTTACAGAGTTTGAACGAGGGAGAATCATCGGCCTTCGTGAAGCTGGATTGTCGTATCGTGCAGTAGCCTCTCGTGTGCAGCGTAACAGCAGCACAGTGATGCGCGTTTGGAAGCAGTGGACGGACGAGTGTCGGACAACTCGGAAATCCGGGAGTGGACCCCGAAATGTGACGTCAGCTCGCGATGATAGACACCTGGTCCGCATGGCGCGGACGGACCGTACAGCTTCCTCTAGACAATTGGCAGCACTGTGGTCAATAGCTACAGGTGTTTCATTGTGTGCTTCATCAATTCGTAGACGTCTGCTGCAGTGTGGACTGCGCGCACGGACTCCTTTATACAGGATCCCCCTAACGCACGACCATCGCCGCCTGCGGCTACAATGGGCCAATCAGCATAGAGACTGGCGTGCTGATTGGCAGCATGTCGTGTTTTCTGACGAATCCCGCTTTAATTTGTGGTACCATGATGGCCGCATTCGTGTCAGACGCTATGCCGGTGAACGCCACCTTCCGGAGTGCATTATCGAACGCCACAGTGGACGAACACCCGGAGTTATGGTCTGGGGCGCCATAGCATATCATAGACGATCTCAATTGCTACGAATTGTGGGCAATCTGAACAGCAACCGGTATATCCGTGAAGTTCTACAGCCCGAAGCTGTTCCCTTCCTTCAAAGCTTGCCAGGCGCTGTATTTCAACAGGACAATGCCCGCCCTCATACTGCTCGGATTGTTAAATCCTTCTTTGCAGCGCAGCAGGTACAGCTTCTTCCTTGGCCTGCGTGTTCCCCGGATATGTCGCCAATTGAACATGTGTGGGATGTCATTGGTCGGCGTCTTGCTCGTGATCCTCGTCCTGTTGCGTCTGCAGACGAACTTTGGGTACGCGTACAAACGATATGGAATGCTCTTCCTCAGTCAGACATTCAAACTTTGTTTGACTCCATGCCACGTCGTGTAGCAGCACTTATTGCGGCGCGTGGTGGCCACACAAAATATTGATTCTGATCTCTTGTTCTTGTTTGTTTGCTTTGAACATTTAATCATTTATTTGTACCACTACCACTCAACTGTGTATTAAATTGCATTCAATTATGACGATTCCTTCTTGGTGTTGCAATTTTCACAAACGTGAGTGTATTTTGACAAATCAGTGGTCTCATCATATTCCTACAATATAAGCACAATTTCAAAATTAATAGGATTTATTGATACTTCATGCTTTATTATTAGGTTTATTCTTCCTTATCAGTTATACGAAGTGGCTTTAACGCATTGAATTTTCCGAATATGATACGGTGTTTGCAAATAATTTTTATTCCCAGAATAAGCATTGCTCATTCTCCTTAGTGTAACTGGTTCTAGTGTTCTAATTTCAGTTTTTAAATATTTAAATCAACGGCTTGATTGTTGCCACTTATTTCTCGTCTTCAGTCTTGAAGCTTTTAGCAACTGTACATTTAAAATTTCTTTAGCAAGAAACATGCCTTTTTAAAATCTATCTTTTATATCAGTTACCTGAATGAAAGGTACGAAGTTAATATTTTAAAACAAATTCTTTTATGCCAGTGTCCAACTATATTAGATTTAGCTAGAACTGTTTGTTTTAAATGCTTCACAAAAAATTCAGAATTTTAGACTCTTTTTAAATTTGTTTAATAATAAACAAATCATTAGTGTTTCAATATCAGCAAAAGAAAAACTCGAAAAGAGGAACCAAGTCTTAAATTACATTTCAGTATTGACAAAAAGCAGACTAAGTGCATGTTTATTTAATCTGTCTAACAATATGTGTAACTGCCCAAGAAATAACCATAAGTGAACTGTACAGTTAAGGGGCAAATTAATATAAATTCAAGATTAAATTTCGAGCCGTACATCTTGTTCATTGGTTAAAATGTATGCAAAAAATGACTGATAATGCAGTATATTTGTTCTTTAAACATCCTTGTTTAATTCCCAGATATTTTTCCAGTCGGTGTTTATGCATTATGTCTGTTGCAACAAACTGTAAGCATTTGCAACACCGTTCATGTATCTTGGAAAACTTATTACAGCAAGATAAAAGCAGCAAGAGCTATAAGTTCAAATTAAAAGCAGAGATCAGAGAATTACTATAGCCTGTTTTTCTTTTAAATCAGGATTGTTTCCCACCACCTAACTTGCTTTGTAATCACAGGAAGACGATTTGGATAGATAATTTGGATCGCCTAATAGGTTTTCCGTCAATTTTCGTTTAGCGCGTTTCAGTTCATGAACAGCGTGCGATTGAAATTTGATTTGAATCTCAGTGTCAAAAAAAGTACACAAAATAAGTGCTGTGGAATTATGATGACACGCCTTACGATGGCAAATGGGAAGGGCCATGAAATACCTGCTTTAAAGTAATAGACTATAATGTCGGCCGCATGGCGCCTTCTAGGAAATTTAAGTACATGTAGCTCATTAAATCAAGCGTGAATTTGTAGTCATTAAAATGTTTGAAGCAGGAAACACGAAAAATGAGCAATGCCCTCGCCGGGACTCGAACCTGGACCCCTCGAATACGCGCCGAGTGTGCTGTCTTTACACCATGAAGGCATGAGAGGGAGGAAAAAAACCTTATAAATTAACTTCAGTGCATTTAGTAATAAATTTTAATGTTAGAAAAACAATACGTACAGTACTGTAAAATCTAAGCACATTTAAAAACAAATTAATTTCTGTCATTTATTTCTTAATTGAGCTTTACTGTGCGAAAGTAAGGGAGACCATGTGATAAAACGTGTGTATCTACGACACTAAACTGTGGTAAAGCAATACAATACATCAGTTAGCTTATATTTAAATAAATTTGTTGTTTATTAGATTATAAGATTATGATGCGTGAAACGGAAGTTGACATTTAATTCGCCATCCGGATCGAGAAGACAGATAAAATTAACGGAAATGTAGCAAGCAGAATAAATGCAGTATCATGAATGTAATGCTTTTAAATTATTATAAAAAAATGTATCACTTTAAAATAATAAAATTGTATTATTTATAAAATAATAAAATTTATTATAATTTATTAAAATATTTATAAAATAATAAAATAATAAAATTTATTTATTTACAAAATTAAATAAATTTGATAATTAACTATTTTATTATTTTAAAATGCTAGTTTTGATACACGTGTTTCAAAATTTATAGTTAACAGTCATAATTTTTTTTTCCTTTTAAGGAATTTGTTTTCAGAGCTAATATGCGCTCCTTTCAGTTGTTTACCTCAAACAAGTACCTCACTTGTTTACGCTTTAACGCGGTTGTGTAATCAGTAATTAGTAATTTTATCGCTGAAGCATCTTAAACATGTCTCTCTAAGCATAATTTTCTTTAAATCTCTCCCTTCATTTCTATATTTCTTTTGCCACGAGTACTTTTCACTGGTAGATGAAATAATTTTCTAAATATCTATTTATATGGTAATTCTTCATTATTTTTGCTATAGATTTTGCGCAATTAATCATTTTTATCTATGTTCTCACTTCAGCAAGGATCATATTCGGTGTTCATTACTTTTCTGCTTTCTAATACTTATGAATGAAATTGATTCATATTTCTAAAACGTTTGCAAAGGCGACCTATTTGAAACTTTATTATAAAAACAATTTCCAAAGATTCTCTGTTTAGTGCTAAGTTACTAACAGTTTCAAAGATTTTAAGCTTTTTCGAAAATTTAAACGATGATTCCTTGTAAAGGTTTCACTTGTTAATTTTAAAACATTCTAATAGAAAGGATGCTACTTTTTTCCTCATTTAAAATTTATATTGCTTACGTGATGTCCATCAGCAAGTGAGTAGATCAAATCACTAAGCCGGGTACAAATTGCAGGCATAGCTCAAAATATTAAAGCAACAAAATGAATATCGCGTCAAGTTCAATTGCCGGAAAAAAATTGGTTAATACTCCCCCCCCCAAGTGTTACGTGCATACAAGCCAATCTCTAGCACGACGACTTTAGTAAAGACCCTTCTTTCTAATAGAGGTTACCCAGGTCAGTTTCACCCAAGTCAGCAACCACACAAGCTTAAGCTCATTCCAACGTTGACGTCACTTATTTACAGAAATGGAAAAAAAGAAGTCACAAAAGAAGTAGTGAAGAAGTTGTTTTTTGAACAGATTAGGAGAGGAGAATGATGTTACAGAAGAGCAAACCTTATAGCACAGCAGCCTTGGTTCTCAGCAAAATCAGATAACCAATCTATTATTTCAATGTAATATTAGCGAAAAAGTGAAATATGGAGAGAATTAGCTATGAATTGAACAAACGGAAATTAAGAGTTCATACGATTTACAGTTTTAAAAACGGACACTTTTTTGTGTGTGGAAAATTCATGCATTATCATTGAACACTAAGAAAATCATATAAAGTTTCATTAAATCATTAAATAAACTAAAATTCATGCATTATCACTGATCACTATAAATTGATAACAGCATTATCATTGCACACTAAGAAATCATCGTATTGTTATTTCATGGTTCCGCTTAATTTTAGTATAATAATAATTGAAAATTTGAAATTTTTAGAAAATTATATGCAGTATAAAGCATAAAATGAACAAATGGGTTTGGCAGAATATCCTGCTTGACACAAATTTACCACAAATTCTTTATTTATTAAAAAAAAACGCAAATCCCAATAAAAAGGTATATTCCCGGAATTAAGTGTTAGCCCCGTCTGGCTTTCGACATTCGTGTCTTCCTTATTATAATGTAGATATACGACAGTTTTCTGACAAAGGCATTCCTTCGAAGTCTGCTGCTTATGGTTTGCTATAATCATTTAATCATAAAAGATCAATAAAAAATCTGTCGTTTTAATAGATTTTGCAAGTGAATTCTAAAGAAATATCTCAAAAACAGTACTAAAAGTTTATTTTAATTAGTAATTACAAAGCACAAGATGACTGACTCTCTGCACAAGACGATGGGTACCTTTGAGGAGGATTTTCTAAGAAAAACCCAGCATTGAGAATTAACAAGCAAAGCAGTCTCATCGTTCTCTATATGTTTCCCATTTCGGAACCACATTTCTATATTACATTTGAAAGGTGCCACCCAACCGTTATAGTGGTTATCGCTGACTGCCGTGCCGTAAAGCCCGGGTTCGAACACCGGAGAAGGCATGGATGTCTGTAAATCTACAGTGTCGGTGCGGCACGGCGGCACACTAAATATCCGGCGAGCCGAAAGTACTCTTGTGTGGTTTGGTGGGAGGGAAGAGGGGTGGGAAACCCTTGGACCCGTTCGCCCCGGGGTGTATAGCCAACGACAGGCGTAATCTAGAGCTTCTTGTCACGAGGAATTTCGTGGGTTTGGGCTGACTACGTTAGACAAGTGAGCATAAGCAACAACATCTGAAAAGATCAGCTTTTATAAAGTCCAAATCCTTATCGATGTCATCTTGTACACCATGAGTAGTTCTTAATTTTTTATTAAATCTCTTTTTGCATTTTCTCTGATGAACAACTTCTTATTACACATCATTAGTGGTTCCCGCTGAAATTTTCTCGTTTGTCCACTTGCGGAATTTTTATACAAAGAGATCGAAAATTGACGGGTATCGAATAGACATATATTATAAATTGGATTGCTACTGTTATAATTGCATCATCTGTTATGACACAGATTATCAACAACAAGCGTACACGCCATCTGTTCGTACACATACCGTATCTTTCAAAAAGATTATGGCCTGCGCGTTCACCGGCCAACATATTGCTTTTTTGCACGACATTAACTTCAAGTTCTATGAAAATTTAACAGTCATAATTTTTTAAGGAATTTCTGGCATACATTGGCGAACCAGAAGAGGACCATTACAATGACAGTTACTAGCATCAATGTACAGCTTCTCCATGAAGTGTTTCCAAACAAGGTAAAAAGCGCAGACATGGTTTGATGTTCCATTTGTATGATGTAGGTGGTGAACACTAGTAAGGAGTAATGACATTTCGATCGTCCGTGACGATTCGAAGCTGTAAGATGCAATGTCCTACAAATTCTTCAATTTGGCAAATTTGCTATTTTCAAGCAATTAAACATAAAAATCACGAATTTAAGTGAATATTTTATAAGGAATTCCCCTAAACATGGCCAATTTTAATGCCAAGAGCTTACTTCTTACTCAAGGTGAAACGTTTGAATGGTGAAAACGATCTCCAAAGAACGACAGAGCTTTCGGAATGATTTTCAAAATTATTCATGTGTATTTTTTGTCTTCGACTATCTATTTAGTAAATTAAAGTTTAATTTTCAACGAAAAAATGCTATTTATTTTCTCAAATCATAAATTTTTATATGTGATAAAGTTTATTCAAGACAATACTTGAAAAACAAAATGAAAGATGTCGTGCAATATCTTTATAAAATAAATTTTTTTCCAAGCGTAATTAAAAGTAAAAGACAAAAAATAATTAAGTAATTAACGCATTGAAAAGACAGCTAATTCTTTGTACACCAAGATTACTGTCTCTGATGCCATCATCGTTTACTCATAAAAACCTCTGACGTCGCCTTCATGTCTTTTATGGCGACATTTTTAAGCCTCTTCAGTTTAACTAATGTAAAATAAGCCACATAGGCAAATGATGTCTCAAACTCAGCAAGAATATTTCAGTTAAAAAAAACCTTTTATATTTAAATTGACACTAAATAATACTTTAGCGTGAATTTTTAAAATTTTGGCTACGTTTTGGATAATAAAAAGCCAAATATGTTATTAAGATTATAATTAGTATAACAAACGTTCTACATAGGATTTTGACTGAATTAATTAGGTATTTGGAATGTTATTTTAAAGAGTTTTATTTCTTGCTGTCAGATAAATATATATGTTTCCCTTTCAATGTGTATCTGGCATTACCGTAGGAAAAAATCAGCATTCGTTCTAATTTAACTATCAAACAGTAAAACTCTATATAGAATAGCAGTAAAGAGATAGTTAAAAATAAATAAGAAATAATGTATAACCAAAGTTCATTGGCCTGCTTATTTTTTCGTTTCTTTACATAATTTATTAATTTATTTGCCGATTTTATTCAATAACTTACATTACATTATTTTTCAGTGCAAAAAAGTTTATTTTATGGTAATTGCCTAAGGAAACGTAAATACGAAAGAGATTATGATTTATATCTTACGTAATGTTATTTGCGTTATTTAAGGTACTTTATTTTATATTTCGATGCATATAAAATAACGTATCTTGATGTTAATTCCAATAACATTAGCTTCAATTCTTTAGGATGTTTAAACTTTTCATTTAAACGCACGATATTAGATTCATTAATAAAATCTGAAAACTATTCAGAGCCACATAGGCAATTACGCTTTACCAATTTCAGATTTATCATAAATAAAAAAATTCAAATAAGATACCTATTATATGCAAAAATACATATATACATATAAAACTTAAACTTCTTCCCTGTATATATATATATATATATGTAATGAATAAACACAAAGTAAAAAGCAGTTCAGACATAATCAATTCATGCGCTACAACTGGTGGTAATATTGTAAAATAAGAATGAAACATTTAAATAAATACATTCCGTACTCAACTTGGAACAAACTGTTAGAAAATATATCCAGAAGCACGGTGACAAATTGCGTTAAAAGATCCAAAAACAGTGTAGTCCAAAAGTGGAAACAGTAAAAGGAAAAATGTTATTTCGCTTTAATGGCTTATTAAGTAGAAAAATTCACTAAAAATAACTTTATATTACGACTGTTGAACTATCATTAGCTTCCCATGTCTTTTAACCAATTTGAACTAGAAATTGAAAAAATGCAGAATTCCGATGGAAAAGCTATACTTACGCAAGTTTTAAATTTCCTAAATGCATAATTATTCAAATGCCAAAAGATTTTTTTTAAGTATCAGTTCATTGGGACTTTTTCAAGTCTTAAGATTTGCTTTTATATCATAAGAAAATTAATAATATTAAGCAGACAAGTCATTGTTTAACCATAACCGAGAAAAAGTTTTCCAATATTCATTTATGCCTGATCTGTCTAAGCTCATGCCTGTAAATCTAAAATTAGAAAAATTCAGTCTACTTTAACTACTTCTCATAGCGAGTAAAAAGCTATTACTTGTTAATTTACTTGTATTAAAAGTAACGGCTTATTGCTCTCTTCAATAAATCTTGAAAAAAACTTACAGATATAAAGAACGGTGCAACAGAAATTTCATACAATGATTACACCGCGAAATAGCCTACGAAACATTCAATGGCGCTTTTAAGTGAGTGATCTACTGTCAACTTCACTGTACGTAGTATTTTCGCATCTTCTTGCTCATAAAATTTCTAATTTTCATTATATGTTAATATTTCGTTTGTTTGTTTCATTTTACTGTCTGGATTTAAGCATCTTTTCCTGCATGCGCAAATTCACAATTACAATTTAACTTTAACAGCGTATTTAGAACTATAAATATATTTTTAACACGTAAACCGAACAGATCAACGTCCTGAATGATGAAAACTTCATGCAATACGATGCATGCGTATATCTCGATATCAAAACGCATTGGCGATTTCTCAACTTATCAGTCAGCGTAGGTTGGGAAAAAAATCACTTTTACCCACACAAATCAAAATAAAACTGCCAAAAGATATGATTATGTTAATAATATACTGGGTCTTGCTGTTAAAATGATACATTAAAAATAGAGAAGTTTTGTTTTCTTTCATATCTAAATAATATTATTTCTTAAATGTATGCTGTATACATATGTTGAAAGGAAGTTAATATGGGAGATTAAAGTGAAATGAATATTTAGATAAAAATACAAAATTTTCGTTATTGAAACATGCATTTCCAAAAAAATTCTTACTTCAGAAAATATCAATTTCTTGTTTCAAATTTTATCAAATACATTCAGGAACATTAGATTTTTACTTATTTTTGTTTTAAATCTCACGATGCGGACTCATGCATAAGAAATCATGCAAAGAAATTGAAATCATAAGCATCGAAACGGTAAAAGATTTTTGGTTTAAATTTGACACTTCAAGAGCACAGAATGCAATCATATGAATTTTGTAACGTTAATAAATTATATAAATTACATTTGTATAATTATATTTATAATAAATTATATTTAATAATAAATTATAATATATTTAATAATATTATAATAAATTATATTTGTGTCATAGAATACAATCATATAAATTTGCATTTTAGGCAAATTCAACTGCGAACGTTCATTTGTTTTATATTAGTATATATCAGTTGTAATAAAAATTTACTTTATATTATATCTAATAATTTAGATAAATTAGATCAGTTGTTTTCAACCTTTTTGCCCCACGCATCTCTTTCACCTTTGCTAAAACATCCACCCTCCTTTCCCAAATTGGAAAAATAGATATACTCTTATTTCGATTTAGATTTTTTTTAACATGTTTTTGTAAATTAAACAGCAAAAAGGCATAGAAAACGTTGATAAATATCAAAACATGAATGAACATAGTTTTTTCAAATTCATAAACTAAAACTAAATAATTAACATGTAAATAAAATGCTGATCGCATTGCCTCAATTAAATTATGAAATGCCCCCCTAGAGGTGAACTACTCCCTGCTTGAGAATCCTTGTATTAGATAACCGCTGGTTCTACACAAAATTTCTCTGAACTTTGAGGAGGCTATAATGGGGTCTTCCTTCGAAGAACAAAACATTCTTTGCTTTCAGAGATGTTGGAATATTTTAAGTTTTGAAACGCAAAAAAACGCCAGATTTATATTCGCAATAATACATGGTTAAAGTTATTTCTTAAATTAATATAATATTACATTAATTAATCCTAAATTAACAAATTACATTATGTAATTATACTACATTTAACTATATAATAACAAAAGTGTTTTATGCATTAATAACTTCTGCGATATAAGATTTAAAAATTACAGAAGAATTCTGTTAAATTAGCACTCGGATAAATATAAGCGTGAAATGTTAAGCTGATTGCAATCTTTTATACATGGATTGATTAACAGTTCCTTATTCCAGTGCATTAAAACTTTTCCATCCGTATGTGAGCTGTTCACAACTTTTTTAAGGCGGCAAAACTATTCGAGACTTTAAACTCATAAATTTAGAAAACTTCGTAAACTACACAGATATTCATATATCCTAGAGAACACTAGTTTATATTATCCGAAAATAGTCTCCAACTTTCCTTTAATAAATGCAAGAGCAAGGCAGTGAGTGAGAAAGCGGAAAGGCATGGTTAATATTTCATGAGCTTCAGCTCCGTTCATAATGAAGTAAACCCTTGTTCACTTACCGAGACGTTGATATTGCACTCCCGGTAATCCACTTTTTCTTCCCTCGTGCTCTCGTTTATTTCCCATGCGCCGTTTTCTGAACATCTTTTCCTCACTCTTCCTATGAAAGAAAACAAAGACGAGTCAGACAATTATGAGAAGAACAAACATGTATGTATGGCACTTTCATGTTGAGACGCGGCAAGCATCTCTTCTCATCTGCCCAAGCAATCAAGAATAACATAATTATTATTATCTTTGATGATATTTCTGTTTATTAACACATCAGTGCTATTAGTTACACACCTGTGATAAATTATAATCGTCAAAATTACGCACTTATTATTAGTATCATATGCTTTGTGATATTTGGTTCTTAGAATTAAAGTAATTCTGTGACTGAATTTTAGATTATTATCCAGCTAACTGTGAATCGCGAATACATTATCTCACTGTCGAGATAATGCATTCGTGAGTCGCAGTTAGCGACTATTTGCAAAAAAAAAAATATTGTTGCGTCCGTACGGGTTCGTAATGCACAAGACGATAAAAAAGTTAATAAAATTTATTCTTTTGACAAGAAATAAAGCAAAATGTTGAAATATTTCCTCAGAGATATTCGTACAATATCACAATATCAAAAGTTAAACAGAACTGAATTCAAAACAGAGAAACTAATTCGATCTCTCAGCGAATTCCTTACAATCAAATAGCAGCGTTAAGTAATCAACAGTTCGCTTTAAACAGCTACAACTGAGCTGAGAAGCTTTAATTCAGTTTTTATAATTTTTTTAATCATCACGAGATCATTCTGGTGTTTTCTCGATTTTTCTGGATATCAAAAACAATTACCAGATATGCATTTATTAAATATTAAGTGCACGCGCTCTTGTATTTTTACTTTTCCTGCTCAGCTTTCTCTTACAATTCGTCACGCGCTGCATTACACAGAAAATAAAGTAATTTTAATTACAATTCTAAATAAATAGCTAAATAAATACAAAATCCGGAACAATATGATTAAAAATTACTCAATACTAACATCATAACATTAAAAATCATGCAATACTAACATCCATTTATTTTAAAAGAATATTAAGCAACACTATCGGATAAAGATAATTTTATGATTGCAAATGATTGCATCTTTGATTATCAAGCAGCCACAGAATTGAAATTCTGCGGTTAGGATTTACCATTAAGGATTGACTAAAGAATTTTTAAATGTTATTTAAGGATTAGATATAAGCGTTTGAAAGTTATATACTTACATATCTGGAGAGAAGTATTAAGTATTTACTTTCTTCTCAACTATACAGTGCTTATCATATAATCTACTGGTTATCTATTTTCCAAATCCAATTCAAATCTGAGACAAATAATTTAGGTTAATAATTCCAAAGAATTAAAAGGCTAACTCCCTTAAAAGGAATGCCTTTGTGAAAGACTTTCTACAAGAAATAAATTCTTACTCACGTTATTCAAGGAAAATCAATAAAAACAATTTGAATCCAATCCGTTCATTTGGAAGAAATAAAACTTAGTACAAAACATGAGTGTTCCGTGACCTTATCTCCTCACTTATCACATTTGATTTAAATACACCAGTCCATGTAACAAGTTAAAACTTAAATTTGAAATGTGGTATATTACAAATGCTTTTTAAATTTTGCTATGTTTGTAAGATACGGATATTTAATGTTTTCACTCCTTTTGGTTCATAGTTTTAACCCTTTTTTTATCTATTCATTGCGTGAACATTTTGCTCAGTCTGAGTATATCTACCTGGTGATGAACTGTTTCCCCTTAGGAGAGATCTTTCTCACCGATTAAGGATTCTTGCTTTATGACAGCATATATTCAGGAATATGTAGAAATGAAGCACAACAGCAGTGCGACAGATTATTCTATATCGGATCTGAACAGTGTTTTATCGGGCCATTTCTCGAAAAAAAAACTTTAAGCCTGGTTGTAATGCCGATCTCCAAGAACTACTTCAAACTGTGATCGCATTCTTTGTCATCATGTATCTTCTGTTACGAGATATTGGTTTGGTATTTTCCCGAAAGCAGAGGGAGCATGAAATGATAGCATAAGCTGCCTATACCTCAATATACAGCTAGTAGTATGCTGCATGATTTGCATTACTCTTTCAAGAGTATGTGTAATGATTTTAGCTTAATTAAATAAGCATTTTGCATCTTACTAGTCTTGGATAGAAACTGAATAGCAAATAGAGATTTGGTCTGAAGAGTAGCTCTCATCCTAAACCGAAATATTGGATGAAGAGATTTCTGCCAACTTAATGAGAATTCGTGCCAAATTGTTCGAAGAAAGAAATTACGTTACCAGTCACTGTGAAAATGTGGATTGTTTTAATTTGGCGATTTGCCTTTCTTCAATAGACTATCGATACACAATTTTATTAAAGAGTTTTACTGCACCATCATATACTGTTTTCAGTCGCTCACCATTGTCCACGAGAAGATTTAGTTTTTCATAAAGATATTATCTAGTCATATTTTATGCGCTCTAGCGTTACTCGCCTTCGGAAAAACAGAGTCTTTTCTGCACTGGATCCTAAATTCACTTGTTCTCAATATTGCCAAGGATCTATGTCAGACCGTCAAAAAGAAGTGCAAAAATGCAAGCTATATAGAAAGTATTCGCAGACGAAGAAGATTCTTATTTAAAAAGCATAGTCTAACATTCCAGAGAAACCGCCAGTGCCAGTGCCTACGCGAAGTCAGTATCATTTTAACAGCAGTATATATGTTACCAAATATATTGCGGCAAAATGGAACCTACAAACTGGTGGCTGTATGAAAACGTTTGATGTGAGTAATTTTTAATTTTTTTGCCTTGAAATTTTGTAATAGTTCCAGTCACTCACTTTAGTAATTATCATAATGGTTGTATTTTCTTTTTTTATTTTTGTAAAATGAAGTATCTTGTTTATTAAATAATATTTCTTACAAACTTCAAAGAGTCTTTCTTTGCTAGAGCTAATAATAACCATATATGAAACTAGAGTAAATTTATTGTCGCGGAGAACAAACATAATTTAATTAAGCATATTTTGTAGAAATAAATGCCTTATTATATTTATGACCCTACTGGAAGAATTTCCTTCTGTTGGACACGGGATTTCTGCAATCTGGCCAGCAACAGTTGCATCCCAGCATCCCCAGCCGTCGAATGTAGCGGGACAAAATGGCGCGTCATCTGGAAGAAAAATACATCAAATAGAATGCGATACTAACCACACATATGTTTTTCATATACAGTTCTAATGCAAAAACTAATACTTTACTACTTATATCAAATTAGATTAATTATACAACTCAATAATTAACAAGCATTTACAATTTTGGAGAGAGATCGCCCATGAAGCCATTACATGTGTTTTCATGCATTACGTTCATTAAACATCAACGACAACAAAAAGGGATGAAGACAAGGTAAACAAAAATTGAGTAGGCCATAGAACATACCCGTCCTACAAGCTGACCCTGTGAAAAGGTAATGTGAGAATTGTCTAGAATTTTACTTCTTAGTCCAAGTAAAAAATTAAGACAGTAAGACTATACAAAAAAAAATCTGTGTTCACGTTTCACATCCCATTTCTACGTTTAGAACACGCTTATTTTACGAAAGTTTACAGTAAAAAATTCCTTTATATATTCCATCATAAAGTTTACCATATGCATTTCTAAAACAGTCTGCTAAAAATTATGGGATTGCAGAGAAGCTAGTTTATATTTGGGCATATTAAGCTGTTTTTAGCCTACTTTCATTTAACAAGTCTTTCAGTTTTCTTCATGCCTTGATGTTCTTTCAGTCTTTAATTACATTTCCATAAATACACATATATGATCAAACAATAGTTGTGGCAACTGTAACTCAATAATACCTGCTACACAAATTGCTCTATGTTAAAATTGTTTTGAAACAATTTACTTCTGTTTCCTTGAGAACGTTTCAAGATATTTTGATTTTCATCGTATACCTAATGCATTTGTATTCGTATTGCAATGACTGTAAGTATTATTGTTTGTTCTCACTTTAAATATTTAGATTTATACTATATATATTATGCATTCAGACTCATATTGTAGAGACATTAGGTATTTTTTTGAAGCAGGAGACATGAAAAATAAGCAACGCCTTCGCCGGGAATCGAACCACGGACCTCTGAAATTCCGGCTCAGTGTGCTGACCATTACACCACGAAGGCACGCTAAGAAAGTGGGAGATATACCTTATATACTCCCCTTTTTAAAGGGCGACTAGGGTTTTAGGGGACCTAGTCGCCAAATCCTGGGTGTGGAGAATCATCATCCACAACCCTTTTAGTTCGGGCGCCAGTGTAGAGACATTAGGTATTTTTTTAAAGCAGGAGACATGAAAAATAAGCAACGCCTTCGCCGGGAATCGAACCACGGACCTCTGAAATTCCGGCTCAGTGTGCTGACCATTACACCACGAAGGCACGCTAAGAAAGTGGGAGATATACCTTATAATATTTTTGGTCAAAACAATGAAAGACTGCACGAGAGTGCAAATAAATCATTCATTGTCCGTTTTGTTGGAATAATTTGGTACGAATGTATTATCATAATTATTTATCTACACCTATTTTAGCAAATGGATTATTGTTGATTCAGTCTATATAACATGCTTATAGTCATTATTTGCTCAGCCAAACATTATGCGATATGAATAATGCTCAATTAAATTTTAATAAATTGGGAATAATATAGTAAATAGTATAGAAATAGTACATAAAGTTAGGAAATAGGGCTAGTTCTGTTTTTCGGTTGGTTTGATTATGGCAAAGTACTCGAGCAATCTGCCATAACCAAACACAAAACAGAAAGCGGACGACTCAGAAACAAATCACAGAATACCACATACGAAAGACAAATGGTTTGGTGCTCATTTACCTGATAATATTCGTCAGTTTGCATATTTGGTAGCTAATCATTGGTAGAATTTTCCTCTTTTTCTACTTTTACGTATCTAAATCTCCTAACGCATTTACATACTAATCTTTCTACCGTAAATCTGTTTATCTATCGATCTACCTACCTATACACACACAAACATATGTATATATATATATATATTTGTTTGTTTGTCTTTTATATAAATCTACGATCTTTATGAAACTTGCCACACTCGACCTTCAAAACAGTAGGGAGCTCTCTGTCTGTATAAGATTTCGCAAAAACCATCCATGAGGTCCACGCTCTTTACATACATATAAGTATTTTATGCTAATTTGACGCACGTTTGCTTAAAAGCTCAGCAATTTAACAGCTTTGCGTTGCCTCCTGGGAGGCGTTAGATATCCATGTTTTCAGATTTAATTAGAAAACTCGACGATATAAAAATATTGTGTTGTCACTTGGGAAAACGCAAGTACATTAATTTGTGTCGCATTTAATAAACAAACTCGGTTGTTTCGGTCAGCAAAGCGCAAAATATTTAATTTTTCACGCATTAGCATTTTCTTTGCTTTCGGAAAGTGAATTTGTGATAGTCGTTAAAAGCATTACTTTTTCCGTAAAATAAATTATGCCACCAAATTGAAAATCAATTGCTCGGTCTACATCTCAAAGACGAAAGAAAAAGGTATCACGACTTTCAGAAACAAATGAGGAACGGGAAGCAAGACTGAAAAACGCTCGAATATGCACTACTCAAGCCCGTTCATCTGAAACAGATAAGCAAAGGGAAGTAAGACTGGAAAATGTTCGAGTAAGCACTGCTCAAGCCCGTTCGTCTGAAATATATGAGCAATGAGAAGCAAGACTGGAAAACATTCGATTATGCACTGCTCGATCCAGACAAACACTGCACGCTGATTTAAATCTTCTTGTATTCCATCACGATACTAATTATGATTACAGTCTTCATGCAAGTATGGTCGTTGGAAAGATGGATAAATTATGCATTATGCATAAAGATGGACAAATATTGTAGAGCCATCAAATTTAAGAAAGAAGCACTAGGAATGTGCTGAGCGGGTGAAAAAGAGAAATTGTCAGAATTAAATAAACCATTCGAACCATTATCAACTTTGGTATCAGGTAATACAAGCTAATCGAAACACGCAAAATACTCATTAAGAAAAAATTTCATAACTGAATTAAAACAGAAGCACTTTCTTTCCTTTAAATAGCATTGCAACGTATGCCGGATAACAGATAGTTACAAATGAATTTAGTAATAATCCTACAGAAACAACAATGTCTTTTGACAATTGTGACGACCATGAAAACAAACAGAAAGGAGGATCCATTCAGTTTAATGCATTTATGAATCACAGCGAATGGCTATGGCCCATACAGCATGGCTCTTTTTATAATTTTAATTTATTATTTTAATTAAATTTAGCTCAGTAAAAAAAACATAAATTATTCAATTACAGTCACATTAAAATTCTCAGTAGCAACATCATCATCTACTTCTTTCAGCGAACTAACAAAAGAATATTATTAAACCCCATTATATGCATGTTTTCCTACCTGATATTTTTACTAAATGGATCTAGATCGATTATTACCTGTGCGGTAATGCCAAAGAAGGTAGTGTTACTTTGATTGGACAACATTTTACCTGTAGTATGCTGTACTTCAAAACCCAGGGCAAAGCAAAAATGCATATGTATAACAAAATACTGATAATAATTTTAATAACTAGTAAGATACATTTTCGGATTTTTTTAAGTTTGAAAACATTATGAAGACTGACTGAACATCCATTGTGCCTCGATTCGAATTCCAGGCAAGGTATTTGCCACTTCGCGGAATAGGGAAATTAAAAATAGATTGAACCAAAAGGTATCTTAATATATTGTTGCAGGTTCTGGCGAAATGAGTATCATATGAAAATGCTCTTCGCATTTTTTTAGATTCGCTGCCCTAAAGTCTAAAAGAAGTTAAAAATATAGTTAAGAAGCTAGAGATCTATGTGAAAGTAGTTCAACTAAAGTTCCTAAATTCTGCCACTGGATTAACAAACGGAGTTCCTAAGTACACTCACTTCCAAAAGTTAAGCACGAATGCAAAAAAAAAATCAACAAATACTGCTCTGATTGACACAAAATTCGGCAGGAAAGTAGCATATATATTTAAGCATAAAACCAAATAAGTAATTATATACAGAAATGAAAACAATATTAAATTTTTGTAAGTTATCATATAATGACATATTGGAGACTTAAACAGAATTATGTATAAAGTCAAAATAAACAGCATAAAATGAAAAAAAAGGATATTAATAGGGTGCGTGATCCCCCCTCATTTGTATACAAAGTTTACAACTTGGGACCACGCTTTCAATTAGGTGGTCAACCACCGTAGAATTAAGCAATCGCCATTTTTCTTGTAGAGCAGTTTCCAGCTCAATAAGAGCGGCTGGAGGTGGGAAACGTGAAGATACAGCACGGCCGAGAGCATCCCAAAGATTCCCTTCACTCTCCAGGTAGTCATCCATGATGTTAGCTCTATGGGGACATGCGTTATCGTCCATTAAAACAAACGTATGGCCAACTGCTGCAGCGTACAATCTCACAATGGGTTCTAGGACTTCATCTCGATACCGGACAGCCGTCAAAGAACCCCGTTTAAAGATGTGCAGGTCGGTGCGGTATCCTTATGAAATCCCTGCCCACACCATAATGCTTCCGCCTCGGAATGCGTGATGTTCGGTGATGTTTCGGGACTGATTGCTTGTTCATTGTTCACGCCATATCCTTATACGCTTGTCATCTGGCTCCAGAGCAAATCTTGACTCATCAGTAAACATGACATTTCCCCAGTCAGACACATTCCAATTGACATTTTCGCGGCACCACTGTAATCGTGCCTCTCTTGAGTGGACGGATAGAGGAACACAAATTCGAGGTACCCGGGCGCACAGTCCACTCATATGTAATCTTCGGCGTATAGTAGCTGCAGATATCGCCTTACCAATGGACGCTGTGACCATAGATGTCATACGTGTGGAGGTCGCTCTGCGATTCCGCTTGGCTGCAATAGCAATATATCGATCTTTGGCGGGGGTTGTAACCCTTGGACGATCGGCTGGGGGCCTTTGGACAACTGTCTGTGTTGTTTGGAATTGTTTCCATAAACGTGAAATTACAGAATGATAAATGCCGAAGAAAAGAGCAACATCTGTGATCGACTGTCCTGCTTCAATGCGCCCCACAGCACGCCAGCGCTCAGAATCTTCCATTCGTCTTCTGGAAGTCATAGAAACACGTACGTCTTGAAAGAAAAATTGTACGAAAATTTTAAACACCTTCTATCAGCACTTACAATCAACTTCTGTAATCCTTCATACAGCTGGCTCCTTATAAGACTGCCTTTTTTGCATATTTCTTGACATGAAAGCGCGATTGGCTGTTACCTAACGTATTTGCATACTTCCATCTATCTCTGCAATGAATTGAATCCTCTTCAATTCTGGTTGGCTTCCGGAAATTAGCATTTTCCTCTCCGTGCTTAACTTTTGGAAGTGAGTGTACTTCTACTGGATGAACAGTGTAAATCTTCAAGATTTGCCTTTACAAATATTTACGAAATAGTATGAAATTTCGAACGAATTGCTAAAAATAAATGAAAATAATAGAATGTAGAAGAAAAAGATGCAGAAGGAAAAAAAAAACCTAGAAGATATTTTGCCAAAAGGCAGTTTTCTCTTCTAATAATGCTGAACAGTGAGACAAAAATAAATAAATAAATAAAAGCTAAAATAAATAAAAGGCAATAATTGTTTAAAATTAATACTGTGATCAGTTATTGATACTTTAAAAACATGTTCTTAATTATAGAAGGAAAGTTTGGCAGTTTTATTAATTTTTGTCTGTTACATTTTTGTTTTCCTTATACTGAAAATTCATATAACCTAGTAAGTTTTAGGAACCTGCCAGTGATATTAGGCTTATGTAAAAGAGTAATACCGGTAAGCAGAAGTTAAAGCTCAGTAATAAAATAACATTGATCAGTATAAAGGTTCAGCATTAAATAATACTGATAAGCATAAGGTAACATTTTTCACAATGCATGTGCCTTTTGTTCTCAACAGACGTAAATTATTTTTTAAATCAGCAGTACTAGAATTGCAAATTTATTTTTATTTTATTTTTATATATTTTTTCATATTGTTCGAGGACTGTTCTTCACGCACGCAATAACATAAAAAATAAGTAACTGCGCAAATTTCAGCTTATTTGTTATGTATTGCTGACGGTAGATTCAAAACCTTGCAGGATTTTTACGTCCAACTTTAGCAATTTTTATTATAAAGGAGAAGACAAAAACACTTTCATGTCCTCATTTCTTCTAGCGTTTTCAAGAAAGTAATTTTCTAATGGAAACAAGCCATTATGTCAATTCAGGATTTCTTTACTCGCCAAGGAAATACCAGATTTGTCCCAAAACATCAAATTTACTTTTCTGACAAAAATAACTAGAATATTCATTTACTTGACCATGTTTACGAGACACGCACGTTTAATAACAGCAAAATGCCATTAAGAAAATTATCATAAAAACACCCTAATTTGGCCGATATTTCCGTATAAATGTTTCCTATTAAAAACTCTCACAGGGCATTATATACTACAATTCATAATACATATATTCGAGATAATGCATGTATGTGAAGGTTTTCATGAAATTTAATATCTTTTGAATATGCAATACAAAACACAGTATTGTGCTGTTCCCCAAACTACTGTGGCAATAAAACAATAATCCCATACATATTTATTTTAACAGTATTGCTGAATTCTGCTGTAATATATTTAAAGCGAACCAGCACTACTAGAACAACATATCAATGTCAAATCTTTGCGAATTCTTAAAAAAATTGTCAGATTTGCTCAGAAAATGCAGTGCATTTGTTCCTTCATGCCCGCTCATACAGTATTTGATGCCTCATGTATTCGTAGTACACTGCAATAACTAATTTTTTTTAAAAATTAAATAATGATAATACTAATAATAAATGCTTGAAATGAACGGGTACCAAGAGAAAAAGGAATGCAGCATAACAAAATATTGCAGCCCAAGTGGATGCGCCCATTCCTGACTTCTCAAGATATTCTCAAGGAAAATGTAATGTAAAAACATATTCGTGATTCGGAAGTCCTAAGTGATTCGGACTATCTGCGGCGCAAAGTTTTTATGGATGTAGAGACTATAACTGTTCCGTTCATTCCGCAAAACTGTGCATAATATTTAAATAGTGAACTATTTTTGTTGTTGAATCGCCTATGAGAATTAAGCAAATGCATTTTCATTGATAAGACACAGAATGAAAGAAAAATATAACTATCCGAACGCAGCATGATGTGCATTTATTACTTGTGAAAAAAATGTTTGGATATTTTAACAATTAATGCTTATCCTTTTTATACACATTACATGAACATTGCAAAATTTTTTTTTATTTTTATTAACAAATTATTTTGTGTTGCTTATTCAATCTTCTGATTTAAAGCGCAATGCGCTCGTTCTCCGGAATATATATTCAAAATAACGAGCTATTTCAAGCCACGCAGCAAAGCTTTAATAGCAAGCTTACATCTTCTATTGAAGACTGGAGTACCACTGTGCTGTTTCTTAGATCTTAGGGTGACACTGCAAGCGGTGGGAAGACAACACTCTTATCTCCTTCCCCTCCGAGAACAGAAGTAAGTTAAAAAGAGTCCCCCTTCTTTACAGAGAATAATTGAACACTCCAGTCCAGTCCAATAAAGTTTTAAAAATTCGGGTAGTTTTATGAAGTAGTTTAAACTGAAGCTAATTTGATGGCATAGAATAGTAGCTATTATCTTTTAGCTGCTACGACTAAATATTTATTATATATCAACATTATCATTATATCTACGGATCACAGGATGGTTAAACAAAAGTTTTTTGTAGCTATTTCATATTAGTGTTTATGTTCTTTCTACTTGATCTCATTCTAAGATGAAATTAACTGCCTTATGATAAGCATAGCCAACTTATAAAGTTTTAAAAGCAGCAATATTAAGTCAAGAAGTCAAAATTTATGCCATGGCAATATTCTGCATGATTTTATACAATTGCTTTAGGACTTGAAATACACTGGTTTCCAAAAATGAAGGAAAAATAAAAAAATAGCGGTAACTTGTTAAAAAATAAACCAATCCGTATAAACTTGAATATATTATCAAGTAAATGTTGATGATTAAAACTTCAGTGTGCAAATTACTGGCGCTATAATCGGACTACATCATCTGCTAGAAGCATAAAACCACATGTTTAATATCAAGCCTGAAAATTTTGCTGTGATACTGAGGTAAGAAATCTGGGATAGCCAAATCGTAACAATGACCCCGGCATCATTTGTCCGCAAAACTGCGATGGAGAACTAGTGGGAGAATAGAGGCAGAACAAAGTCAGACAAAAGTGAACAGAATTTAGCAACAATTTCTAACCGTAGACTTGGCATGTAGGAGGTTCAGCCAAGGATGGCTAACCATGACAAGTGCCGATGACCAATATTTGCTGTTATGCGTACTAAGGAATAAAACTTCAAATGCTACTCAATTCAGATCCGCCTTTGCTGCAAGCCACTGGAAGGTTGGTGTCAACGTCAACCGTGCGTAGAAAGCTTCACGAAGTAGATCTGTAGAGGCAACCAGCCATTTGAGTGCCGCTCCCGTCACATAATAGAAGGGAAAGTTTGAAGTGGGCACATTAACATGTCTACGGATGGATGATCAATGTAGGGCTGTCCTCTTCACGGATGAATCCAGATTTAGCCTCCAAACCAAACGTACGCGTTGTTTGATTTAGATAGAACCTGGAACCCGTTATCATCCATCAAACACTCGTGAAAGAGATGCATACGGAGGAGGCAATGTCTGTGTTTGGGGTGGTGTCTTTTTGGGAAAATGCACAGACCTTCATGTCAAAACCCGTGGAACCGTGAATGCTCAGACCTGTAGAGATGACATCATTGATGCTTAAGTGCGCCCTTAAGCCGGAGCAATAGGTGATGATTATCTGCAACAGGATGACAAACTAACTAGACCGCACAGGGCTCGCATTGTGGATCATTATCTTCCCCAGCTAACAATTCAATGAACAGACTTGCCAGCTCTGAGATGCTTCAGGAAGACGCATAGCTGCTCTCAGTTCTCCTCTTCAGACCCTTGCTACGCTTACAAATGTTTTGCAAGAGCAATGCCTCTCACTTCCTATAGAGCTAATGGACCGCATAAGTGGCAGCATCACACATCTTTGTATGTGCTGTATTGCTTTTCAGGGAGACCATACCCCATAATGAAGGTAATTTTTGTATTTCAAACTGACACATACGACTTGTTCATTTTATACATATGCTAATTTCTATAATACCATAATCTTCTTGTAGTTTCTTTTCATATTATTCTATACGTTACTATATGTTAGTAAATTTCATTTAATTCTACACGTAACTTTTTCAGTAACCGTCATTTTTGGTATTTTTCTTTAATTAATGATAACCAGTGTCTATTGTCCCAAATACGATGACACTGATAAATACATCATGGGAAACTCACAATTATTCTTGAAGTGATGAAAAAAACTCACTTAAATTTCAACAAACATTTATGAGAAAAATTTAAAACTAGAACATATTTTAAACCAAATTTTCTAAATTTCGCAAAATTTATATTTCACTGCAAGAAAGCATTTTATCTTAGCTTTAATAGAAAAACCAAACTGAAAGAGCGAAAATATATTTTAGTAAAATAAGAGCAATTAATTTAAACATTTTGATAAGTTTGCATACTTCTATGAGATCTTTAATAAGATAAAAATTAATTCCAAATGGTAAGCATAATATTATTAATATGACATTTACTTAAGATACTATTATAAATTTTATGTATTCCTTAAATGTGAATATTTGATTTTTTTGAATATAGATCTCAAACATATCCTTCCAGGTACTTGCTCAAAGCAAAATAGGCAGTTTTATGAAAACAATTTTAGTACTATAAGTTAGAGGTTACTCTGAAGTAAATTTTTATGAATTCACATTAGATATTATTCACATGAGATGAGTAGCAGAAAATAGTAACTACCGTTTTACAAATGCCCCAAAACCTGCGCGATCTAAAAAGCAAAACACATTTTAAATTTATCTATTTACAGAAATTCAGCACTATTAGTATCTGCACCACTGAAGGACTTTTAAGAGCACCTTTTCTAAATGGACTGGCTGTCCTGTTGGCGGACAAAAGAAGGTTTTCCAGAGGTAAATGGAAAATATCACGCTAAAACATCAATAAAAATTAGTACAAAGTTATTATAGGAAAATTCAGCAAAAGCTAGTTGATAGTTTTGAATCTTTTACTGTTCTAAAGGATGTCTTTCTGCTGAGACTAACTGTTGTTGCAAGTTGTAAACATCAGCTATTTTAGTGGAAATTAAGGTACATATTTTAAAACACGTAATAAATTGCATACATGCAGTACTAAATAAATACTTTAGGTGTAAATTTTTAAACCTAATGTGTTATATGTTCAAAAACGTTAATTATTGACTAATATTCGTTCCAAGATGTACAGACAAATGAAGCTTTGATGCAATCAAGAATGATTCTCAAACTCTTTTGTATCGCCTTGGGAACGGAAATGAATTTAGGAAAAGACTTCGACATCCCAGTGACAAATGAACGTTTTCGCTAAACTAAAACGCTGATGCCAAAGATAAAAACAAAAAGTGAATAAGAGGAAAGGATCCTAGATCTATAGATCTTCACTGATGTCATCCTATTAATCAAAAGCTCATGAGCTAATTAAGTTACAGGGAATGTTATCTCTGGATATCTGTGACGCACACAATCATGCAACATAATTTGTCAACTTCTTATTCCATTAGTTCAGATGCCGAAATTATGTACCTCAGAAAAAAGAAGTTATAAATGTGCAATAACTTCAGCTGTGTATGCAATTTTAAATACATATATTTAATAACAAGATATAATTTTCGACTGTTATTTTTAGCATTTATTTTGAAATTTTTGATTATTTTTATTTTGAAAGAAAACAATCTTTTCTAATGATTATTAAATTGAACACTTAAATTGGTTATTATATATTGCAGAGTTTTACTACACTTCTCGTCAGAATTAAATGATGAACTGAAAAAATTCACACTAATTTTTTTCTCATTTCTTAAAATTTTCAAACGATGTCCAGCGTTGTTATAATTTCTGTTAATTATTTGCAAATGAATGCGAAGCTGGACTTCCACTCTTAGGTTAGCGCATGAAGTATGCAAATTAGGCATGATGCGCAATGGAAGAGTATTAGATTCCGGATGTGCGGCGTTAATTAAAATTAATGTGGCTTCTGAAAGCAATGTTTTCATCAGTTATGATTGAAGGAGGTCATTCAAGTCAGAGATAAAATCAAAAATTAACTTATAAATCTTGGGTAATCAAACACTAATGAAGGTTGCCCAAGATCTGAATATCCCTCAAAATGTTATATCAAGAATTTGCAATCGTTTTTTAAGCAATGAATCAATTAGTAGACAACCTGGACAAAGGCGTCCAAGAATAGTGCAAGTAAAGACTATATTCTATCAGTGACAGCTCGAAGAATTCACGAAGAGATTACACGTGAATTGGTTTTAAACCTTCAAGCTATCATAGGACCTCGAATCAGCCGTTCTACTGCTTAGTAGGCTTCATGATGTTGGACATTCAGCGACGAAAGCAATTTTTTTTAAACCCAGTCATTTATGCTTACGAAGAAACGAGTATTGGCTACTGATGAGTCCAGATATAATTTGAACTGTGATTATGGATAAGGTTTGCTCTGAAGGAAGCGAGGAATACACAATCTGCTTTCCTGTTTATTCATGAAATAGTCGTTTCCGCAGAAGTGGTGTCATGCTGTGAGGATAGAATAGATAGATAATGGCTTCACCGGTCTGCATATTTTTTTACGAAGATTCTGCAACCGTACAAATACGTGAACTAGATCTTCGAATCTTATATAAGATTGTTTAGGAGCGCTGTTGTTCCAAATGTTTTGCTAACTGGTGACAGGGATGCTTAACGTATAATATTGCTGCTTGAGAAATGCGTACCCACACCTTCTAGGATCTGGAATATGCACACTGAGAAAAATGGCATGCAGTAGCACAGAACCTGATTAACAGTCTGGTAAATTCTATGAAATCGAGTTGTGATGTTTGCATTTTTGTCAAAAATAATCATGTATACATTACAGAAAGATTTATCTCTAAACAAAGAAGCTCATATTCCCGTCATCTTTAATTTTTCAGAAATTTGACTTTAAATTCAATGTTTTGAGATTAACCAACTGAAAATCATAGTTATTTACATTAAATAACGCTTTTGTACAGACGGTTTGTAACTATTTCTCAGAAACTATATTTTTGTCAATATCTTTTAATTTGACGAGCAAATGTATTACGGTTTCCGAATCTAGGGAAAATTAACTGTGCCTATGTCGGCATTCAGATTATGAATCTTTCTCTTGCAATTCGACGGCTAACTATTTGCAACACAGCCCGCCGAGGCATTCGAAAATTTCTACTATGTGGGTTGTGTTAAAATAAATGGCAGTAGGTGCTACTACCAGAAGAATTTAGGTTCATAAAATGATATTTAAATGATTCTACTTTCGAACACTTTTTAAAATTGTGTAAATCAATAGTGGACGGTTCTCAATTTCATAAAATATTTTCAATCACTGCAAAATCAAGGGAAAATTTCTCAGGTTAACTGTAATATTAAAAACAGCTGTGAAAAATTATCAAAATAAAAGCCCTTGAAACATGAAATTAGTGCATAATAAACACAAAGTTTAAATAACATTTTAATTTTGAATAACAATTCATATAGTCACGCAAAAATATAATACTTTGAAGAACATTTTATTTTTAGGTATCTCTAGATATTGCATAATATTTATGATAGCATTTTATGTTAACAAAAAAAATATTAACTCATTTTGAATTCAAATACTCGCAATTTGTAACTTTTAATCTTTTGCAAATCATAATGGATTTTAAAATTTAGAAACTTGAAAGGAATTATCAATTATTTTATTTCTGTGTAGAGTTTCTTACAACAAGTTAAAAACATTCAAAATAATTATCTTTACTACAATATCATTAAACACTGTGCTAAGCAGCAAAATTACGTCTAGGGCCAATATAAAGTTTTCAGATTCTTTTACCAGCTCTCCTTTTCCTACAAAAATTCCTAACCAATAAAGGCCTATGACAGTCAGGATCTAGTTCCGATAAAAATCAAATCTTATGTAAATTTAAGTCTCATGCCTTCTATCCAGGCACCTATGTATTTATGGAAAGGCGATAAGTAATTACGACATTCCTTCGTGTCTGCTGCTGTACTGCAGTGGTTAGCATTTTCAGTTAGCAACTGGATAACCGCTAGTTCGAGTTTCTGCGACAGCACAGTTGAGTTTAATTTACCCGCTCCGATAAAACTAAAAATCTCTACGAAGTCAAGTTAGGTTATAGCAAAAATAGGTGACGTATAATTGATTTGCAAATAGTCTTGCACATGCGATTTCCAAATAAATGAGTTAGAAAACTTGACCAGTGCGAAAGTTCCTAGAAACATTAGCGTAGACATCTCGTTCCGCAAAGAAAATTCGTTATAAATGATGAAAAATATTTCGTTTGAAATATTTATCGTTCTTTTATTATATATTAAATACTTCTTTTGAAATAGTTTTCTAACATTTATTTTTTTATATTTTCGTTAGCTGTGCATATGAATTTGATTCTAAAGACTTTTAGAATGAACCTTACATTTTGAATTTAAAATCAATTGGGTAACTCATTATCTAATAGAAATAATAGTTTGCACTTCGATAATGAGTCGGTAAAGCCATCTATCACTTAAACTGTCAACTGAAATGCATAGTTCCGTAATGATATTATCATTCAAACCAGTTGGGCCCTTTTTCTGTTGGTCTGTCGTTGGTCTGTGGATCAGATCACACTCGCCATGCTGTATATTTTGGCATGTGTATTATTACTTTATTCAATACACTCCATCTTTCGAATTTCTGCAGCTGCAAGACCTCAAGTAAAAGCTGTATTTAAGTAGGTTCAGTTTCTTTCGATTTAAATAGATTTAGTGTTACAGTTTAAATAAATCAGTTTCGAAAGAATATATTATTTTATTTTTCTCATCAAAAACAATTTTCAGCAACAAAACGTCCAAATTTTGTATGCTACACGTATCCCATTGAAAAGTGAATTTCAAAATTCAATCATTTATGTAAAGATTTTGAAATCTTTTGCATACAAACGGACTTTTTTAAAACCCAATGAAGTGATATGCCCAAAGAATGCATTCAGAGATGTATGAACCTCGGTGTGATCCAACATTAATAGTATACCGCACTGCTTGCTCATGGACATTCATCCACTAAGAATGACACCCGTTTTCAAATTTGAATGACTTAAGGACGATCGTAGTATGTGTTACATTATTTTCATGACTAACAATGCTTGTTCATATCTGTATGTTATTCCAAAACAGCTGGTATAATTCTTTGTAAATGCTCTCATTTTCAGAATATATTCACGAAGCAACAATCGCCAAAAATTTATTGCATCAGAAGCATCTGTTAGTGAAATTCATTACATTTCATTTATATTTGATGCATTCTTTGGCTAATACAACCACTTCAAAAAGACTGAATACACCGCTCGGAGTTATATTTCAAAGCTGGTGAGAGGGGAGTGGGAAAGCCCGCAGATGGTTAATGGACCTTATAAATGCTTGACTGATACGTCGACGCCGTTCTAAGGCTTCTCAATTTTAAGTCATACAAGTGAGGAAAATCTTGTAGAGAAATAAAAAAGTTGCATTTCTTCAAAAGCATGGCTATCGCTATCCGTTCTATAATGTAAAAGGAAAATTTGAATTTTTATAACAGGTTTTTGTTTTCTTAGAGCAATAAATGATGAAATAGAAAGTTATCTACTTGTAATAAAAGCATAAGCTATATCTATCTATCTATCTATCTATCATTTTATGTTTTCTACATTAGTAAACTACGTGATGTATTTTACAATCTTTTCAATTTACAACAAATTTACAGAATATTTTTGAGTACCTTTACTAAAAATCACCCGAATGTAAATGGCACTGCGCAGTTAAAATTTTCCATTTCAGAGACAACGCAGAATTTGGTAAATCATAAGGTCAACGCTTTTGTAATTTGAGGCACACACTGGCGTTTCGCAAGTTCATAGCCTCTTTAAATAATTATATAACAAACCTATTTTAATTAACTTCGATCTGGTGACAGTTAACGTGATAAATCTACCCCGGCCTGTCATAGGTTAATAACTCTTCTGTCGAAATCCATAAACGATTATTGTAAATTGGTATGAAATCATACGAAATGAGCGAAATAATATGTGGCTTATTCGCAGTTCACGTGCAAATGTTTCACGCTAGTGTGATTACGCGGGAGTGATACGGGCAAGTTTCGTTTCAGCAAACGATTGGACAACTTTACGGAAAACCACTTAAAAATATTTATTGAACTAATGTAAATTTCGATCTACAAAATTTGAAGAATTTGAAAGCGCAGTTCAATGAAATTTCAAACTGAAGGCTTTACTGGTTAGATTACTTTTCCCTATACTGAAATTTTTCAAAGAATTTTGAAGAAAAGTTCATTTTATCTAGCAATCCTATTTGAAAATAAATGCTGTATTTAAAATCAAACAAAACTCAATCATATTGTTAGCAGATTTTTTTAAACATGTGTTATATATACTTCGAAGGGATGTATCCATCAATCTTATGTTCCTCAAGGAACAACAATTTCAGTGTTAGCAGATAAAATTTTGTCGTGTTTGAAGAAGTATCTAGCGTTCTATTTTCTTTGATTCAACTGACATTTCACTCCTAAGACTTTTTATGTATATTTTATTCTTGCTCTTTCGCAAATTTTTACTTTGCGAGTTAATAATATTCTAAGATATCTGTTAATACCTTATTTTGCGATGCAAATATTTACTAGATTTTGGTTTTTTTAAGGGTAACTGCAAACGGTTTACATTGCTTCATTCTAACTACATTTTGTCACTTGAGAGGTTTTTTGAAATTTCGATTTTACCCAGCCTTCTCCTTTTCATTTTATACTAAATTATAGTTTCCCAACAGTCGTAAAGTATTCCAGCTATTTCCGTTTCGATTTAATTTCCAGTACGTGTCTGTCGCTGATTTCTATTAATATTTTTAAAATTTGATATTTTGCAAGTTTCGATTTTCATTTCATTTCTTTCTCTTTCCATTTTTATTAAATTTTTATGTTTCCATTTCTAAATTCCGTTTGTTTTGTCTTTTAAACTCTAACTAGAAACCACATTTTTTTCTGTAGACTGCATCTTCAAGTTACGAAACGTTTAACCCACTGCCAATTTTTACTCAAATGCAAAAGACATAATACCGATTATACCTTTACTCATAGTAAACAGGCAGGATATTGTTTGTACTTAAAAAAGAGGAAACTCTCTTCAGAGACTACAAAAAAAAATCGAGTGCCACCTTATTTAAATTTAAAAATTGTGTGCTTCTTACTTACTTATTTATTAAATTTACATATTTATTTATTGCATATTTGAAACTTTTCTTTAATGCTACGGAATTTCAGAACAGGAATGATTGGATATATACTTTCTTACATACTACCGAAACATTTTTTAAAGAATTCCCTTTAGAGTTAGATCTATCTGGGTCTGAATAAAACACACACACTCTTTGTTTTCAGTTTTTGAAACCATCCGCTTTAATTGACAATAGAAATATGTGAGATTCTTTTTCAAATCCCATCCATTCGAAATCATCGTTTTCCGTACACAACGTTTTCGTTTTTTCACAAAATAAACCGTTTCCAGCCCCTTTCAAAACATACTTTCGTTGTGAAGTCAGCGAAGAGCTCAATTTCGCTGAGTCACAGGAATAGAAAATCATGAATAGGAGGTTTATCCATATTTCAACGTGCTTATATTCCAGCATGAATAGGAGAATCTTATCTCCTAGCATGACAATCGTGGCTGCATTCATAGCACAATCAATCTGTCTGCTTTCAAAATCCCCGGATTCCCAAAGACAGGAATATAAACGCGATATAAAGTCTCTTGAACTAAATACGTGCAAATCGCAAACGAAGCCTAAAATACAGCACGAAAGATAGGAGAAAAAGAACTGTAAAAATGCCAATCTTTTTTCTTTTAATATGGTAAAATATAATCTACAAAAAACTTTTCCTTTGATTATATTTAGGGGTTTCTGTTAATGCTGTGCTTATAATAAAATTTTAATCTGCCGTTATACAATTTACTGCATAACGGGAGATCACATTTATTGTAGTATAATGGCAGATTATTTAATCTGTCGTTTTTAAACTGACAATACTCAGAACCATCTGTATCTCGATCTGTCAAATGAAATACCTTCAAATTTGGTAGGGGAACGGATGCCGACATGGGAAAAAAATTCCGTGAATATAAAAGTAGTCCCAACAGTTTCCGCTAGGAAAAATGTGACGCTGTTCTAATCTACACAACTGATAATTTGCATGGAACACTGGTAAAATTTCAAAATAAAGGTACTTTGTTACATAAACGATAACAGCATCAGTAAATCAGTCTATAAAAATAAGGGGAAAACACCAAATGCATTTCAGATGTTAACGGGGTTCAACATGCATCTCACTTCACCACAGCACGCGTTTGTTATGGAGTTGTTTTAGTCTCATGAATCAAAGGCAACTGCCGCTATTCATGAGTTTAGAAGTCATAATAACCTATGTAAAGACTTTCTAACAATTAATGCATTGAAAGGCATGATTCAGAAGTTTGAAGAAACAGAATCGTTAGTAGATAGGTCTGGCTGAGGGTGGTTTGTCAGAATATACAGTTACTGATGTCGCTACTGGACCCCTGGGACCCTACCAACAATACCTGGGGAATGGCGCGACAACTGGATTTGAATCTTTCAACAGGATGGCATATTTTTCAAAAAGTTCTTCACTTCTATTCATACAATGTAAGCATGCAGAAATTAAAACACAGTGCTTATGATAAACGGGTGGCATTTGCTCTGACATTTCACGCCAGGGATGGAGGTCGATGATGTTTGGTCACGGAGAATTCTATAGGGACATGAGACCTATTTTCATCTAATTGCGACTGCTAATACTCACAGTTCTCGAATATAGGCATCCGAACGATTGTAAGCAGTTAAGGAAATTCCTCTGCAGTCACCGAAAGTCATTGCTTGGTGTAACTTCACAGCAGATTTCACCAGCGGGCCATTCTTTTGAGAACATTACTCTAACAGGATCACTCACCTATACCGTATCCTGATATGATCATTTAGTTTTGTCATTCCACAACTTCAACAGAGGCAGCTGGTAACTTTTATGCACGCTGGAGCATCACTACACGTTAGTCTATCAAACCAGCGGCTGTTTCGCTATCACTTTACAGAACAAAAAGTAAAAAGTCGTTTTTTTTTTACTTGCATGGCTGGCTCACTCTCTAGATCTAACCCCATGTGACTTTTTCCTGTGGAGTTATTTGAAGCTCAAGGTGTATTGGTGGAGGCTCAACCTTGACGATTCTAAAGGACGACATATCACAGGCTGAGCTCAGCATTCCTGACATGTTACGTACGGCTCTTAAGAATGTTACATACAGGATGCAATGTATGATATACAAAAGCGTGGTCACATAGTAAAAGGAATATGCCTTCTCTGAGGAAGAGCTTTTATTGAACAAAGTGCTACGACGGTAGATTGAAATATAATCTTTGTAACACTTTGGGGCAGTTTATTTGCTGTATTAGAGCGGTGCTGCCCTGAAATTTCTTCTTTATTATTTATTTGTCTAGCTCTCAGAAAAAACTAGAACTCTGTAAACTAGAACTGCACCACATTTTCCCCAATCGGCTACTTTTGCAGCTAATCTTTTTCTTACGGAATTATTTTCCTTTATAATCATTAGTCCACTTCCCAAATTTGGTGGCATTCCATCTGATAGATCAAGCTACGGACCACTCGCGCTACAGACAGAGTCAATTGAAAAAAAAACATTTTGTACAGTATAAATAGAAAAATACATATGAAGCAGAACAAATAATTGCTATTGAGAAGAAAATAAGTTGTGGAAGTACGGTGATAAGCATTCTGTCCTTTCTGGAAAAAATCTTAAGGGGATTTGAAACCTCCTACACCGACAATGTTAAAATGGCGATTTTCGACGTACCTTTTTAGAGACATTAGGTATTTTTTTGGAACAAGAGAGATGAAAAATATGCACTGCCTTCGCCGGGGATCGAACCGTGGACCTCTGAAATACCGGCTCAGGGTGCTGACCATTACACCACGAAGGCACGCTAAGAATGTGGGAGATATACCTTATATACTCCCCTTTCAAATCCTGGGAGTGGAGAGTCATCATCCACAACCCTTTTAGTTCGGGCGCCACTGTAGAGACATTAGGTATTTTTTTGGAACAAGAGAGATGAAAAATATGCACTGCCTTCGCCGGGGATCGAACCGCGGACCTCTGAAATACCGGCTCAGTGTGCTGACCATTACACCACGAAGGCACGCTAAGAATGTGGGAGATATACCTTATACCTTTTCTCAAAATCTGCCGTAGATACGCGTTTCAAATATTTTGTGTAATTAAAGCACACCTATCTGATTATACAGCAATGAGCTTTTGAAACATTTTGAGTTTTAGAGTAATTTAAAGAATATCGTATTAGGCATAGTAAAATTGAGCACTTTTCTCCCCCCTTACACAAAATTGTGAATTTTTTCCCCCTTTATCATAAAAAGCTCATTTCAGTAAATATTAGGAAGCATAATAAATAAACCATAAAAATTTACATATCTGTGAGCAGTGGTTCCTGAGAAAAGGTGCATCGAATATGAAAAAATCACGTTTGGAGAAATAATGTAAAAATAATCATTTATCAAAGCATTCGATGATAAATTAAAATTAGATTTTTACAGTTCTAATTTTCATAAAGTACTGTACTTTTACAAAGCTAGAAGTGAAGAGAATCTGAAAATGCAAAAATACGAAATCACCACGTTTTGAAGATTTTTTTGTCTTCCAACACTCCTTAATACAAATAAAGCGTATACTTACTTTTGATAACGTATTCTGTTTTTGAAATGAAATAAACATTATAAAACTTTCCTTTCTGAAAACTGATTTCAGTTCCCACAGAAACTAATCTGAAAACTTATGCTCGTGAAAGAATTTGCTCTTCAAGAAATAATCTGATTTAACAATTATCGCATCAGAGTAAAAACGACAACAATATGGGTATTTTACACTTTAAATGATAAAGAAATTTGTTAATTATTTGTACTCACTTTATAACATCTCGTATATTTTAATTGCATAAACTAGGCTCCACGTTAGAAGACTGTGCGGGGAACTATCCTTAAGTCTGTCGTGACACACGATAGAGTCACGAGAAGGGTATAAAAACATTTTATTAACCTTTTATTAAATTAGGTAAAAGTTCACAGATGGCACCACGTCTTGCTTACAAAAGCCGACACTTTTGGCTTAACTCAAAAAGGCCACTGTTAACTAAAAAATAAATGGAGCTAAATTTAGCCTAACGGCTTCACAGGTTATTTAACGCGCAAGCTGGCTCTGACATGTAAAAGTCGGCGTAGACAAGCCTAATGCCAAGAAATGCTCAGTGCCACAAAAACCTAATCGCTAGTAAATTAAAGATAATAATGTGGCTTTCAAGCAGGCAAAACACGCTGTAAATTAACATTTCAAAGCCGTACTTTAAATATTAACTTCTTCCTACTTAATTCGAATACACGCGCATTAACTTCATTTGCATTCTGGGAAGAAAATGTGAGTTGAAAGCAAGAGCGAAGGGAAAGGTTGCTTTAAAATAAAATTAACTGTTAAGTAAATTAAATAAATTCCCACAACTTTATTAGAAACCAGCGGAATGCGAAATTTACATGCATAAATTTTTCTTTAAATAAACAAGCTATTCAGTTTCATCGTTTGCTAAAACACAGTGGAATCGGGATCCACCGTAGTTAAGTAAGCACATCTAAAATGATATACGATAGACTTATAATGCTACAATCCAGAATTCCTTTTGAATTATAAAGTTATCTTAGCAAATATTTAATTTAACAATACATCTGCTTTGAAGATTATGAATTTTTTACATTAAACATTTTGGTTTAAAGATTCAGCGATTAGGATATTTATATAAAAAAAGCACTCGGGATAACGTTTCATTTACTAATTATGTACTCACTCAAAAATCAGTGAAAGCAGTGTTAACTAATTAAACGTGAAAAACAATATTAACTTCGATTTTAATTTTACTATTTTGCTTAATGTTCTGTATTTAATTAACTTAATTATTATTAGTTATCTTTCGAAAAAAATTGCTTTATGTAATGTGAGAATAATTATATTCCTTAAAAATAATTTTTTTGTAAAAAGAATTATCGTTAATTTAGTAAAAGTCAATACAACCAAATAACAGTTGAACATCGTCAAAATTCATGGCTTACGTAGCATGCAAATATATTAAAAAGTATTATATTAACAAAAAAAAATATAAATATTTAGGAAAACGACTTTATTATCAAACTAAAACATTATAATCAGTTTTTAAATGTTTTACTTTAGTGTTCTTTGCAATCGTCCAATATGTCCAGACTCTTGGTAAACGTTAAGCGAATTATCGTAAAGTCTAAGGACAACTGAAACAAAAAAAGAATGTAAAAAACACTTTGTTTAAAACTAAAATGAAGTCACCTCTGGTGTTTACAAATCAGCCAACCACTTGTGGCGAGATATCTTAAAGTACAGCAAATTCAAATGTAAAATTTAATTTAAACTAAGCTAGTAGCCGAAGGCTATACACATTACCGTATATTCCGTCGTCTAATGCGCACTTTTAATACAAAAATATAGAACCAAAATAGATTTTTTACATGCACCAAAATGCTGCTTATTTAAAAGAAATGGCATAACTTATGAAATTAAAACACTTTCATTATGTTCGTCTTCCGTTATATCTCCAGGCATATCATCGAAATTTGTTTGATCTTCATTATCGTTGTTATTTTGATCCAGAAATAAATAATCATTATCCGTTCCATCGTTCACCAACACCAAACATCCTAGCTGCAGCACGATTGCCATTTTCTTTCACAAAATGAATAGCTTTGCATTTGAAACCATCACTGCGTTTGTTTCTTTTCGCGAGAGCCATATTTACTGCTAAAAGAAGCACTAGGTCAGCTGTATTTCAACTAAAGCCAATACAATTTACTAAAGCCTTCGATTTTCACTTCAAAACCATGGCTTTAAATGTCTAGAGAAAGAGAAAACATCTAATTCCTAATTCCACGAATTCACTCAGGTTGAAAGTGCTCTATAATAGCATTCGTTTGGACATCTGCTTTGAATAATACAATCCATCCTCTTTGCCGCAATATTTACTCCCTCAAGCATTTAACCCACGCATATATTATTCCGCTTATCGCTTGTCAGTGCGGTTTACCATCGTTCGAAAGACGAGGACAAATTTCCAAAAGCGACCTCACAAGATAAGAGCATCGCACATGTATATTTTAGGTTTATTCGTGAAGAATTGGGTGTGCGTTATACGGCGAATATACCTAACAATTAAAGACTGCAGCTTGAAATTATAGATGCGCGTTATATGCCAGAAAGTACGGTAATTTAACGCGAACATAGCTCAGAACTTAACCGCGTGGATATCAACTATCGGCAATTATAATGCAAGGTTTAAGACTGCAAATCGTATCTAGCATTCCTAGCAGCGTGGCATGTTGCAGTTTTATTTTCAGTAATTTCATTAAAACGCTCAAAGATTCTGGAAAAATGTATTTTTACACACTGAAATACTTTCAAGAAGAATCAGATCAATAAAAACAAGTAATCATTACATCTGTAAGTAATTAAACACTCTACTTAACCCATATTGTCGATGCATCCTGGTCAAAGATATTATAAGCGTTTCGATTAATAAGTTTAATTTATATTTATGGAAAAAAGTGGCTTGCAATTAATGATGATAAGACTAAAAAAAATACAGAATCCTGTATCTATCCTTTCTTGCCAGCAAAAAAAAAAAAAAAAACTTTTATATCTAATTTTTTTATCACAGTTTCCTTTCAAAGTCAAGCTTAGCTAAAAACATGAAATACTACTATTTTGCTCAAAGATTGCAAAATGTGGTTTCGTGTCAAAAGAAAACTACTCGTACAATAATTCGTTTTTACCGATGGATTTTTAACTTAAAATCCATATGCAATTTTTTTCTCCCAATTTTTTTCTCCTATTCACGACAAAATAGGTGACATGAATAATCATGTATTTTCCGACAAATTGAAAAGAATCTTGTCATCAATCAAATTCCTGAAAACTGTCCTTCGCAGAAAACGGAACTTGAGACATCTTACTCTGGGACTTTATGAAACACAACTCTCCATAAAAACTAGGGATCGAACAAGAAGATCAATCGCCATTTCTGAAGATGCGGCATATAAATTCTTCGAGATGGAATCGGATGATTAATGAAGTTGAAGAAGGCAATTTTGTAAATAAATAGGAGAAATATATATATGTATCAAAGAAAAACGGTGAAACTGAGATCAGATTTTCATTCATGTCTTCTTAGGACATATTTTACATAAGGTAACGTTTCGAAAATACACGAATATTTCACAAACGATATGCAACACTTTGCTTAAAAGTGAAACAAGTGTGTTTTCAACCGTTTGACATTTTTGCAAGCTGAATACACTTTATTGAAGACAGGTCTGCGATGCACAAATTAGATTTTAGCGCAGTTTTTCACATTAAACTACAACAATTATTATCACCGTATTATGTGCCAGATTTTCATGGATTTTGAAACTGAAATAGGATTTTTATAATTATCGCTGGGATATGTTGCCTTTAGGTTGTTAAACAAATTTATTTCAAACGATGTTTTAGAAGAAAATAGCTAAAATTACACTGATTAAATAATTTTAAAATAACAGTTACGTAAACAGACTCATATATTTATGATACAGTAATGAAATCAATTTTATTTTAATCATTTAATCAATGCAGTTTGTAACGACATACTGTACGGATAACAACTTATCTAGCATTTTGCAATGCTAAGTTATTACAGTTTATTTAATAAAAACATTGACTGAGGGTGATTAAACTTCGAATGAAATTTTCATGTCCGATATCGTACACCCAAAGCGATGATCGTCTTGCTTGCCAACATTATACTTTGCCCCCAAAAGTGAAGGACATCAGTATAAATACAAAGGATTTATTTTAAATGCCAAAAAAGTGAATATTTAAATAATATTTTTGTAAGAATTTAGAAATACATGTAAGCAGAAACAGAAAGAGACAAAAGCTCGCGCTTTACACTTTTTTTGCAGTAGAAATGTTTTCAAGAGCCCTAATAAATACTTTAAAAATGTTACAAATTTAATCATTATCTATTCGTTTTACTATCGCTTTTCAGTCTTCTTATAAATCTTCAGTGTCAAGAATTCCGCCCCAGATGGTTCTCGAGATATCCCCAGTATTAAATCATACCTATCAATGCTCGTTTACAAGCACTGTATGTATGATTGCAGTGCTATATTAACGAGTTCTGCTATGCTACGTCTATGGTACATCGACGATGCGTTCTTAAAAATGGCATCTAAAACAAAATCATTACGTAACATAATGTTGTACAGAACTAAAAGGTAGAAACAAAACCATCACATAATATAAAGGGGTATAAATTCTAAATAACGAGAAAAATATTTTTTTCCTAGTTAAGCCATTGTAATTAATATAAATATTTTATAACCAAAAATAGATATAAAAACTGTTAGTACGTATAATTGTATCTGAAGGCGAATCGCAATTTTTTAGAAGTATAATGAGGTATTATTCAACAGTGACCTTGAATGGCGTCAAAATGGGCTTGGCTAAGCCTAATCTAGAGATGAAGCAGCCAGAGAATCATATGGTAATGAAAGAAGAGATTGCGGCTCTTATGGGATATAGAAATAAAATGCATATAATGACCTCACTGCTTTTTAAAGAAGGAATATAGTGTCTTTTGCAGGAGTTATTTTTTTATAAACAATTTGATAATAAGCTGAGAATGCTTTATTTAAACTCCTCCCGACCAAACAGATTTTTCCGTTACTCTGAATTTTGCTATGTTCTTCAGATACAGCACTTGATGCAGGTGCAAGCAAACAAATGAGATGAAGTGACGCGGAAGTGACCAGAACGTATAGTTAGCTGTTAAAGTTAGTTATAGTTAGGGATTATTTTTACCATTAGTATCTGTGTTTTTGCTAAAGAAATTTATTCATTTTACCTATGTTTGATTTAATTCTGTGTAAGTCCCCTATCTCTAAAGCAAGAAGCGAACCTCAAGAAACATTTTTAGGAAGAAGAGACGAAGATAAAGAGTAGTAAGCAAAAATACCTATCTCCTGTATGTCGTTGTATATTTGTATTTATTTATTTATTTTTAAATTTTATTTTCTTTCTTTTAGGCATAATTTTTTAACTAGTGTAAATCTGTATCATAGTAAACTGGAAACGAGAGTTGACGATAACTGCCAAAATTCTGATTTCTGCGAATTAAATTCATCGATCTACATCACGCACATTTATGATATCGGTTTAATAATATATATCCAACTATTATTATCGATATGAAGTAAAATTGTCAAATTTATAGTAATATTGCATTTTGAATTAATTATTAAAAAATTGTACATGCATATATGATTCCATTTTTCCTTTATTGGAAGTTTAACTTCAAGACCATACAAAATATCGAATGAAAATAACCTGGGCTATGCAAAAACGTAAAGACGTCTGTAGTCATTAAGTTAATGTAGTTGCGTAGTCTGTAGTAAGCACTTCCAAAAAACGTACAATAGTTTTCCTTTGATTTAGTACCACTGAGCATTTTATATTTTACATTTATTTTCTTATAATTGTTTAACTAAATGATATTTATGTGCTTAACCTCATACTGGGAGAAGCAACTTACAAATATCATAGAGTGTAGTAAAATTAGGTACATTCTTTGTCATTCAATGTTCTGAAAAGCTAGTTATAAAAAATAAGTTTTAAAAGTGCTAACTCTTAGTAGATATACAACAAAAGCCAACATCTTTTGATAGACATCTGAAAAAGAAATGTTTTGCGCGCATAGCAATATTTGGAAATAATGCTCAGAAATTAAGACTGCTTTGATATCAACTAATATTTTTTTATTATAATAACTGAAAAATGAAAAAGATACAAATATACTGATAAGGTTAAGCTAATTCTTTAAAACGTTATAAAACTATTTATTTAATTTTTTTTAACTGTTTATCAAGGAAAAATATTTGCTGTAGAGAATAAGGTTTCATAATATATACGATGAATTCCCTATTTATAGCTGATATTTTTAGACAAATTATCTATAATTTACGCATTATTTACTTCCACAGTAGTTTTCCGTAATAAATACTAAATACTGAATGATACAGTTCGAAAAACATAAACTAATTTCCATTTGAATATAATGTGTACATTACTCCGGATTTAGAAGTGTAAAAGTTTGAATTCAAATAAGAAGACGCTATTCTTAGTTTTTTATATCTCATAAACAGTCGTTTATTAAATACGCATTTAATCGACTTGATTAAATATAAGAAAAGAAAAATTTAGTATCCTTGTTACGCTTAAGTCAAAAGATCCTCTTAAAATGTAAATCGAATTCTCCACACACACACACACACAAAAAAAAAAGAAGACCGAATAGAAAATGCAAGATTTCTACGCCATAAAAACGTTGACTCGCTAAGATAAAAATCAGTTAGTTATTCAGTAAGAAAATTCCAAGCATTTAGAAACCTTCTAAAAAGTTTAAATGTGTTTCATGCTTTTACTCAATTAGACCTACCCTCTTATCTAAAGTAAGTGTTGTTGAAATTTAGAAAGGTTTAATTCAGGAAAGAATATCAAGATTTTATTCTAGAACTATCAGATTCAAAGTATATTTTCTTCCTCTGAATCAATTGTTCTTGCCTTTTACTTCAGACAAAGGGAAGAGATTTTCGGAGGAATGACAGAAGGATACGCTCTCTTCCCTTAGCACAACTTTAATATTTTGTTTACGCTTTTTAGTGAGAAGAATGTAGCATAGAAATATATATTTTAACTTCTAGAGACATTAGGTGCTCTGAAGCAGGAGATGTGAAAAATGAGCAATGCGCACGCCAGGACTCGAACCTTGGACCTCTCGAATACGCACCCAGTGTGTTAACCGTTACACTACGATAGCATGAGAGAAGGAGGGAGAAAATACTTTATATACTCCCCCTTTTTGATAGGGTGACTGGAGATTAGGGGATCCAGGTGAAGTATCATCATCTACCACCTCTTGGTTCGCGCTACTGTAGAGAGACATTAGGTGTTTTGAAGCAGGAGATGGGAAAAATACGCAATGCTCCCGCCGTGACTCGAACCCTGAGCCTCTCGTCGAGTGTAGTAACTGTTACGCCACGAAGGCATGCCGGAAGGAGGGAGAAAATACCTTATAAACTTCAAACAATGAAGTTCATTCGTACTGATATTATAAAAAATGATTTTTTCCCTTGAATTCCAAGTGAAGGTTTCTCACATTTTACAATGATCTGACATAGTATTTGACTAGGTAAACCTACGAAACACTGATAATCTGATTCTATTCCCGGGCTCCGAACAAATTGCTCTCCTGGGATTTTAGGGTCCTTCTCACTTGTGTATAGCAAATGTCAACTGTTTCTCTTTAAAATATTATCTGCGCAATTATCCTTTTTCTTAGGCAAAGAAAATTAATAATAAACCCTTAATACTGAAAGTCTTGCTATTTGATCAGCTTAATTTATCCAAAACATATCCATAATATTCAGCAAGTTTAATGTATATTAACACAACAATAATACGTATTTTAACTTGTAGAGACATTAGGTTATTTTGTAGCAAGAGAGATGAAACATGAGCAACGTCTTCGCCGGGAATCGAACCACGGACCTCTTGTTTACGTGTCGAGCGTGCTGACCACTACACCACGAAGGCATGCAAAGAAGGTGGGAGACATACCTTATATACTCTCCCTTTTGAAGAGCGATTGGAGCTTTAGGGACCCTATCGCCAAATCCTGGTGGTGGAGAATCATCCTCTGCCATCTTTTTAGTTCGGGCGCCAGTGTATAGACATTAGGTTATTTTGTAGCAAGAGAGATGAAAAATGAGCAAAGCCTTCGCCGGGAATCGAACCACGGATATCTCGGTTACGCATCGAGCGTGTTGACCACTACACCACGAAGGCATGCGAAGGAGGCGGTAGAAGTACCTTATAAACTTCGTGGCCAATACAACGACACGGCCACGAAGTTTAAATACGTATTATTGTTGTGAAGCTAAATCACAAAATGCATTCATGATTAAATATACAGAACTTCTCTGTTTAGGCACATTTCTAATTTTTCAATCATATAGATGTGTATAGTAAGGCTTTGAATGCATAATGTACTTTTATATATAACACTGTTGTATTTATCTTCATTATATACACTCCAGTTGAACATTTTAGCAATTTTAATCGTTAAATTTACTATGAGTTTACTTTTAAGGGTATCTGATATTTCATTTTTAACATCCTATACCAGCGAATAAGACCGCTAAACACTGTTAACGTTACCCATATTCAAATCACGGCGAACTGCTAGACTACATGGGTATCTTCTAGTTTGTCAAATGTGTAATGTGAACAGAAGCCATTTTCCTCACACAGACGAGGAATCCCTCAATTTAGGCAGAAAGCTGTACCATAAATTTAAATTTTTTAATATTTCTTTTACACTAAAACCATACTTTAACCAATTTTTGTAAAAAAAATTGAATATATTTGCGCGAGTTTATCTTTAAATTGTTGAGCGAATTCTTTCCGAATGATGGTAACATTAGCTCCTGTGTCAATGATCATATTGCAAAAACCTCCATCGATATGTCCTTTGATGAATAGTTCATTACTGTTGCCACTCACTGCAGAAATCTTCAGAGCTTTAAAATGAGGTTTTTCACTACCGTTCAAACTCCGCTCCGCGTTATGGTCATTAAATTGATTCCTGCGTCGTTGCTGGGAAATGATCTTATTTTCCATGCCCTGAGGTGTTCTGCAGTTCCTTCGCTCGTGGCCTTCAGCTCCGCAGTTCCAGCACTTTGGTTTCTTGTCACTCCTTTTCCGTTTCGTGGCATTTAATTGTCTGTTTAAATCGCCTGTCTTACTTTTCGTGGTCTGGGGTGTTCAGCAGTTCCTTCGTATGTGGCCTTCAACACCGCAGTTCCAGCACTTCAGAAATGGTTTCTTTTCCCTAATATTCTGTCTCATGGCATAGAGTTGTCTGGTTAAATCGTCTATCTTATTTTTCGTGCCCAGGTGTATTCTGCAGTTCTTTCGCATGTACCCTTCAGTACCGCATTTCCAACACTTTTCTTTCACTCTTAACTCCGTATCAAAGCATTGCCTTGTGTGGATAAATCATCTAAACTAGCCATCAATTGATCCACTGGTTCGCAGACTTGCTCACCTCTAACTGGTTGGCAGTCTTTACGAGTTGCTGAGCTGCCTCAAATTTCATGGCGTACAACAGAGCACTTTTTACGTCCTTGACATCCCAAATTCGCGGTGCTTTCTTTATTTCAGGATCCCGGATGCCGTCGATGAAGTATTGCAGGGACAGGATTTCCCTTGTTTCTGTCGGGCACTACGAAAAGGCGAGGTGAGATAGCCTTTCAACATTCGCGGCGAGCTCCTGGAGTGTTTCCGTGGGCTTCTGTTGACGAGATTTTAATTGAAGCCTACTGTAGTCTTTAAACCTTTCTCCCCAAAGCGCAGCTCCAACGTGCCGGATAGAGCTTCGAAATCTACCGTTTGGTCTTCTGGGAGAGTTTGAAGGATATCCGCTGTGTCTGCTCTCAGTGAAGCGACGAGATTACAGGCCTTAGCTTGGGAATCCCATCCGTTCGCTTCCGCCAATATAGAAAATTGTATCTCATACACTTGCCAGGAGGTCTTCCCATCATAAGTCGATAGCTTCAAAGAGGGGGCATGGGTAGAAAGTTTAAACCTTCAGAATTATTTCTTGCTGTCGCTATGTACATCCTTAAGGTACCAACTTCTTTGGCGATGGCAGCAGAAACCCTGTCATCAATTAACTGTTGGACGGCAGAAACTCTTCTTTCTATTCGTTGCTCCACACCAGAAACTCTTCTTTCTGTTCGTTGCTCCACAGCAGAAACTCTTTCTTTTATCTGTTCTTTTACAGAAGAAACTCTTTCTTCAATGTGTCCAACTTCATTTTCAACAGCGACAATTCTGCCTTCCATAGATTCAAATTTGTTTTCTATTATACAAGTAATCTCTTCTTAACAGCTTTCATATCTTCTTTAACCGATATTTGATCAGCTTCCATCTTTTCTTGAACCGCTTTCATTTCCTCTTTCACGGAATCTCGGCCAGATTTCATTTCTTATTTTACCGAGTTGCGGCCCCTTCCATCTTTTCTTGGAATGCAGCAAAGGCAGACACGAGCTGTCTTAATTGTTCTTCCATCCCTCTCGCGATTGACATTCAACCCCACTCCTGACAGCAAAAAGGGTTATTTGCGTATGGGTTCGTAATAGATTAAATGCACAAGTCTGATGAAAAGATAACAAAATTTATTCTTATCACAAGAAATAAAATAAAATTCTGAAATTTGCTTCCAAGATATTTATACAATATCCCACGGTAGTTATATTTTAAACTACTAAGACGTTAAATAACCAATCCAAAGCGCAGAGGAAGCTAATCTGATCTCACCGCGAATTCGCTAGTCAAAAATAACATCTAAGTAAACAACTGAACTGAAATTTTTCCTGCGGCTTCTATAAGCTTTTTAATCGTCCACGAGAGCATTGTGGTAATCTGTATTTTGTCCAGGTTTCTCGAAAGCAAAAGAGTAGAATTACAGTTTAGCTAACACACAACTGCATTTATTTCAATTTAAATATAAATTATGAGATATCTATTTAGTAAATGGGTGTGCTCCTTTATTTTTACGTTTTCGGCGTAGTTTCCCCTTAAATCTCGTCACGTGTTGCATTACGCGGGGAAATAAAACCATTTGAATTACAACTCAACCGAAAACAGCTAACTAAATACAAAATCCATAATAATATTTTCAAGATATCTTTTTAAAAGGGGCAAAGATGTTAATTTCAGTATTATAAGGACGATTATTGGAGAAGTTAAACAACAGGAATCTGCATAATGTCTTTACGTTTTGCAGCAAACAATCACAAAATGGAGAACATACCACGTGGATAACGGTAGCAAAAAACAAGCTTGTTTTGAGTTCCTATAATGTAAGTTAAAATAACATGGCGAAAAACTATTTTTGGAAAAGTTAAACAGCAAGAATTAGCGTAATGTTTGTAAATTTTGCTCCAATAATCGTTATTTGGTGCGTTATTTTAACCTAAATTATAAGCACGTTTAATTTTGTATTTGATTAATAAGTGCATTTTTGTTTATATGCTATAGCATTTCTGTTTTCGAAATTAGCATCAGTATAGTTTAAAAGAAAGCGCATTAACATACATGGTGAAACCACTGTTTCAGCATAAAGATTAGGCAAGCCTCGATTGTTTCCATACTTATGTTTATTTAACCTATTAAGGTTATTACCTTAACAGCTCACAGTTAATTACATTTATCACACCTAAAACTGAGACTTTCTTACAGAGAATATTCGCTTACCTTGTTTCAGTTAGTTGTCAGAGTTAAGGCAGGTAATAATAATGCCATTTGTATCGTCAAAATAGGCTGAAATTATTTACATGATTATTGAATTACCTTACCTTTATGTTCTAATTCATAAGATACGGTATATGTTAATTTTTGTTTATCAATGTGAAGCTAAAGTCATAAATAACTTATTTTTCTGTACTCTGTGTTATTCTTATTTCGCTCTCTTCTTCATCTGGAATTAATATAAACTTTCATATTTACTCACAGCTCCGTATATGTTTTCCCCAGGCAAATGTGGGATACAAATAAGTAAGCAGCTTGATTAATTGAGTGGTTTCTTAGTTTCATGTTATCTAGAGTGCTTGGGTTCATTGTTTTTGTAATTGTAATTAAATTTAAATTAATCTCAGCTTAATTCAGCTAATGTATTTCGGAATCGATCCAATCCAAATACATACTGCTGTTCAATGTACTATTTTTTTACACTAACATATACAGTGGTATTTATTCAGTATATAGCAGTATTCTCACTCGACAGGACAGAGCATTTTAATAATAACATTTTCCGTTGAGGACCCAGTCTAGTGTTACAGAAGAATTAATGATGTTATATGTATATTTAAGGTTTATACGGACCTACTACCGAACATTGCACAAATACCACCCAAGAAAAACTTAAATCCTTTAAATTCTGGAATGGATGTAGAATTTTGGTATTAAAGAGTAAATATATGAAGTATTCAGCTAATAATAAAAACGTCGTAGTAATAATTAAAACATCAAATACCTTAGAAAAACACATGAAAGCTATCACCCTTCGGATAATATTTCAAACATACGCCAAATTTTAAAGCGTTAAGCGTCCGCAACCGCTTAATGCATTCTAGGATTAAACTTCCATTTCCAAGGCTGCAAAATATTTTGAAATAAACTGAAAGTATGTTCTAATATCTGATTCGATTTTTGGAGCCCATACCGAAATATTTACAACTAAAACTATATTAATGTGTAACAGATGTTTTTGAATATTAATCAGGAAATGTATAAAATCTTTGAAAATAAATGAAGATATAGCTTAAGAGTATGTATGTAAAAGTTTCAGTTTCTGGGATAGTTGTACGCAACGTGTTCGGGAAAGGCGAATAAAGGCATTTTCGCCTTAAGGGGACTAGTACACCATAAGACCCTTACGGTCTTTGAATGTGTTACTGTTGCAAGAATTGGGATAATTTTATTTATTTTAAAAACAATTACTTTCAACTTTTTACAGCTCACTACATAATATAGATGCTTTGGAAATAAGTAACCAGAAAAGCTGTGTTGCCAAAAATATTGTTATAACTTAATTCTGTTTTGTGACAAAATTTTTTATGCGTTCACGTCATGTTTCCAACTTGCGCGCATGATATTTTAAAAATGGCTAAAGGTACACACTTGAAATTTGACGTAATTCTTTATGTAGGCACTATCTTCTAACTGAACCCAAAATCTGATAAATATTTTAATATTAAAAAATTTTATACATGAAAGCATTATAGATTTTTTAATAAAATACATTCCATAAACTCAACTCCAGATAAATTAAAATTTTAACACGAAATTCTTATGATTTTTGGTTCACAGTAGTTTTCAAATGCTATAAAAGCTATATATTAAATATGGAATTAAATTATGCAACAGAATGTTTTAAACCGTGCGCGCAAGGTAGAAACATGACGTGAAGGCATAAAAACTTTTGTCACAAAGCTAGATTAAATTATAAAAATATTTGTGGCAACACAAACTTTCTGGTCACTAGTCCCAAAGCAACTATATTATGTAGTCAGCTGTAAAAGGTTGGAAGTAATTGCTTTTAAAATAAATAAGTTATCTTGATTCTTGCAACAGTAACGTATTCGAAGATCTTAAGGGCAGGTATACAAGCCTCCTTGAGTATGGTACGTAAGTATATTTATCTGATGACAAAAAATTAAAATTAGGGTAGAAAATGCTATGAAAACAATTTCATCACAATGGCAGGGAATGTTCAGAGTAAATCAAATACCTTTCTCATATTCATGCAAAATAAGAATTCATATTAATAAATTATTCATTATATTTGAGGGAGTATAAAATAAAATGTTTCATATAGTATTTATGTACAGTGGAAATACCAGGGCGTGTCTGCTAAGTTAGCTAGTCAGTTAATATTTCCATCACTATTAACGACTAAAAACCAGCGAGTTCAAAAGTTTTATTCAAATTTTAAAAGTAACTACAGATATTCGGATTTAGTTTACGACATGTTTGATGTGCTTGCCATCAACGGCTATGACGTAGAGCAGGCGAAGAGAAAAATTCTGCAAAATTCAATGAACTGTCGAGACATCGATTACCTTGATGACCTCCTGAATGGCTGTTTAGAGTTCAGCGATGATTTTGAAGTTATTTACGCAAGTTTTGTCTTTAATACTGCCCCATAAAATGAGTCACAGGGGTTGAGATAAGAAGAGTATGCTGGCTAAGCGATTCCCATTCCATAGGCCTCTGGGTACGTCAAAATATCTCAAAGTGCCTCTGGGCGACACAAATTCCCTCGTTTTGAAATCTGGGCTATCTTGGATACGAGAGATGGCATTATTTTCTGAAATTTTGACATAATGTTCAACAGTTACCGGGCCTGCAATAAATATCGCACCGATTATTCCGCGACTTGATACAGCACACCAAACAGAGATAATTCTCGATCACGAAATGGGGATTTTCAGTTCCCAAAATGCAGTAATGCTACTTATTGACGTATCCATCCAAATGACAGTGAACATCGTCACTAAATCAAACAATATTCCCATAAAATTCTTATCTGTCTCTATTTGTACTGGCTTAACGTTCGCAGCGCCACGTCACCGGCGAGAGCCCAGTACGATCAGTAAGCGATTGGGATGCACTCGGTCCACACCGATTGTCTTTTCCTCTGCCCGGTCAAAGCGGCAGTCAATAGTTAATTATAATCCTTACTCCCTTTTTTGCCCGTTTAAGCGGCATTATTGTGCATGAAGGAAAATAAATGTTAAGTTTTTCAATGTGACTTTTATGAATTTATATACAGTCTAGAACCACATGCTATCAACATCGAATTAGTGATGGCGAAACACAAATGCTGTTCAGGGTAATCGCGCTCAGTGGCTGCTGTATCTGAATTTTGTATGGAAAAAGCTGCAGATCTTGAATAACAATTTGTCGCAAAGTCTCGCGGTTGATTCAAACCTATTGCGAAGCTCGTCTCATCAATGCCTTTGGGTTACTTTGTACACAGTTCGTGTTTTCTCGATATTTTCAGACGTTTTCACACTTTCTCGACGACCAGCATTGGCAACACTGTCATCACAAATACTACTAGCTCTCTCGAACCTTTTAATCTGATTTTTGATTGTTATGACACATTGACCGGTTGTCTTCATCATACACTCCGTCTCAGATTTCCTTTGAGCTGCAATCAGGCAGTCATTGCTCGACTAGTAGACCTTGAACGATGGACATACACTCCAAGACGCTGTATTTCGACAATTTCAGCGAAAACTGAACAAACACAGCAATGCAAACAAAGTACATGCATAACACCTTGAACGATGGACATACACTCCAAGACGCTGTATTTCGACAACTTCAGCGAAAACTGAACAAACACAGCAATGCAAACAAAGTACATGCATAACAAAACAAACAAAGTACGCATGCTCAAATTCCGAACATGCCCTACATTCAGCTGCCCAGTTTTAAATTAATCTCGCCAATGGTTCTAATGTTACCAAATGTTTTGACTTCCTTGTAGGAAGTAAAGGAAGTATTGTAATCACGAAAAATTCCTGGTATCATATTTCAACGAAAACATCCATTTTGACAGCTATCAAATGCAATTTATCGATGTTTTGCGTGACATCTGTACGTCAGGACAGAATAAAGGACTCTTTTTCTCCAAACGGATTAATATTTATTTAAAATGGATTCAGAACATGTTTTTTTCGTGACCTCTGTATGTACGTATGTATGTATCTCGCATAACTCAAAAAGGAGTAGCTTCAGAACGTTGAAATTTTGAGTATATAACTGTTTTAACATGTAGTTGTGCACCTCCCTTTTTGGTTGCAATTGGCTGCACTAAATGTGTATATATATATATATATACGCCCACTCTGTTACTCGGATCGGGAAGCTCAGCTTTTCTTATTCTTGTATGATGGCAGATTGTGCAATTTTTGCTTTAAAAATTATTGAATTATGTTGTTCTTATCTTCCGGTTAAAGTTTTTATGCCTTTAGTTGAACCGAATGCAGTAGTGGTATAACTATCAACAATTTAAAATTTGTGTAAGTGGGGCTAAGCCTAATCATTTTTCCCATGGCAGCCATATTTATTTACATTTGAAACTTAGAATAATAGTGGATTTGTTGCCAATCTACAGAAACTAAGCTTCGCAACAACAAAGATAACGCCTTCTTTTATTATTGCGAATTAAATCATGCTTAAACCATTCTGGAAGTTAGTCGAGGAAACAAGTGTTCAGAATATCTATATTAAAAGATTTATTTCGTAATCTTTTATATAGATATTTTGAGTTTTTATGTATTTTTGTCATGTCGCGAAGTGAGAACTGAATTAACTGAATGAGAAATACTCAATCGTCTGTGAAAATTTTTTTTTGTTTAATTTCTTTTACACATCGTTTTAGATTTATTATTATTATTTATTTATGATTTATTAATATCTATATGGTATTTCAATAGAACAAATTATCTATTTAGTATTTGAATAGAATTTGTGGCAACGATTAGGTAATTCTTCAGATGATATACACAATTTTCGCGCATTCTGAGTTATAAAAATGAGATGTAACGCTGTCGAATGAAGTTAGCGCCAGAGTGTCGCTATGGTAAACAAATATAGTGAATTTTAAAGAGTGCATATATTCTATTGTTGTTTATGCGCTATCGAGGAAGTAAATTTAATTCAATCCAATAAGTGTAAATGAAATGCAAAATGCGTATAATTTAATATTCCTACAATGAAGTCATGTGGTGTACACATCAGATTTTCTTTAAAATATACTTATTTCCTTTTCCTTTTACAGGAAACTTCATTCCTCGTAAACACCGAAAACACGGAGCAGTAGGTTAAATACTATTCAGTCCCAATGGTAATATTTATGAAAAGATTTTATATAATTTAGGTACCTATTTTAAAGCAAATGCAGTAACCTCTTTTCCACATAACTGCTACCACTCTTCCTACAGATATACAGTGCAACTATCTTTTCCCCAACCATTCTGCAGATTTAAATTCCTTATTTTTTCGGGTTAAGTAAAACTTCATGTTTTGTTGAAATTTGGACTCTTGTCGAGATATATGCTGCCTAGGACTCACGCCAATGTCTTACTGTGAACGTGTTTCTGATCGCAGCATCATACATAACCAATTGTTGACTTTTTCTGAATTTGAAATATTTTATGTTTTCAATCGTAATAAATTCGTGACGCAGATTAGCAACTGTATTTTCAATCAGTAGCATTAACATCATATTTAGTCGCATTATGAGATACTTACTATTACTGTCTTCATTATTTTATGTTTAATTTCTGTCAAAGTAAAATAAAATAAAATACTTTACGATCTCACAGTTTCCTACAGCAATTTAATATTTCGAAGAGTTTACAAATAAAGCTTCAGAAAATCGAGCAAACATTATAAGCATTTTTAAACATAAAAATCAATAAATTCAAAAGAAATTCATATCTGATCCTGGTATTCAGATTTTAATTCAAAAGAAACAATTTTAAAGTTTTTATATTTTAAAACGAATTTAGAAGTTATCACGGGCCAAATAGTTTAAGAATAGAGGTTATGGAAATTAAAGGTGTGTACTATAAAATACCATACTTAAACAGAGCATAGTAAAAAACACTGTAATAGTATTTCATCTTAAATTAACGTGACATGGAGATTTGTGGTCTTACTCGGTACAGGAAAGAATTAATGAGAACGTAGTTATGCATCTAGTATTTTACTGGATAGTTTGCACAGAGCTTGCCATGAGTATTTCCTTCAAATGACAATAATTTATTTTTCTAGGACAAAATACCCAATAAACCTATTTTCGAAATTATAATAAAACCCTAGGGAGAAAGAATGACATTCTGACATCAGGAGAGAAATAGGAAACATAACATTAAAGACTGAGATCACTTTACGAAAATATATCATTTTCTTTTTTTATTTCTTGCTGTCCAATGTTAGTTGCTAGTTGCTTCAAAGTTGCTAGTAGTTGTTTGTTTACATCGTATTTCTCAACAGTGAGACTGATGCATTAGGAAACTTTAAGTTAGAAATAATTAACAAAATCTTTCTCCAACAAGATTTCAGAAGTAAATCTTGTTTAATGCCTGAATTAGCACAAGTTATTAAGTACTCCACTGTGCTCAAAACTGCGACTTCCCAGGCTCTTCAGTATCTTAAAATGCAGGCCTCCTTAGTCGGAGGAAATGTTAACACTGACGCTTAGAAAGAGGTTCAATTCCGGGCGAACAGCTTGCTGCAAAGTGTTCTCACAGTTTTCTCTAAGAATCAGTTTTCCTCAGGACGTCTTCCGAAAAAGCGCCTCTCACCAGATAATCATCGCATGAGTTCTTTAAATAAATAAACAAATATTAGCTTCAACTACGAGTCTCAGGAAATTACCTTAAACGTTTTTGAACGGCGTACTGATAATTCACAAATTGAACATTTATACGTGAATTATCTGATTTGAATGCAAAAATATAACACAAAGGAATGTGCTTAGTTAAGGTATAAATTGTAAAATCTATTAAAGCGTTGACCCAGCTCTCAAGAACAAGACTCAAGTCAATATATCGTAATGGCGAAGGACGAAAATTCAAACGCCTCATTACTCACGAGTCGTCTTTGAACACGTCGACTAAAATCATTTTTTCCTATAGAGATAGCCTAAAAGTTTAGCGATGTAAGCTGATACTTTTTTCCCATCCTTTGCTGCTCGGAAGAAAAATGTCAAATGATTGATCTGAAATCCGTTGTGGCATTGATGTAATTTAGTAGACGTATCAAAATTCAAGATTGATTAATGGATTGATTTTCCCCCTTGTCTCTAAATGAGAATTCTTCTTCTGATCTATTATTCACACGCTATCTTTTTACAGAATGCATTTGTATGCATTTAATAACAGATATAACTTTCCAGATGATGATATGATTCATCATTTATTCTTTCGCGAATTTTGGCTTTAATATTCAAGTTAACAATAATATTTTGGAACCTTTTAATAAACTAATATTTCTTAATCTATGAGTATTTATTCTAGATGTTTAGACATTTTCCCTTACTCTATCCTAGAGTCCTAGAGAATCTCTAGATCTGCTGATGATTATTATATTAAAATAACAACCTCAACAAGACGAAAAAGCTATTTGCAGTCTTTTAATATCGTATCTGTAACTAGCATAGCCTGAGATTATTACACACACTAATTTCGGTAGAATCTGGAAAGAATGCCTATCTCTATTTCTTATTAATCTTAATTGAAGTAAATTAATTTACAGTCTTATGTCACAGAAGTATCTTGTCCCATATCAGTCAAGGATGACTACAATCACAATGTTAAATATCTTTCGCAGGCGGACCGAAGTTTGTTAGATACTATTCTCGGTCTAGACCTGAAACTAAAGCTTTCTGATACTGCGCTTCTCTTCAGGCAGAGAAAACCTTAATCGACTTCAAACCGACAACGAAAAATGCCTTATGTCACAGTATATGTTGGTAAGTAGCATTACTTAGTATTTTAATGCCTTATATCACAGTAAATAATATGCTTCATATCACAATATATTTTAATAAAATGCCTTATATCACAGTATATGTTGTTAAGTAGCATTACATAGTATTTCGTAATGCACATACTAAACACATGAAACAATGAACTAAACATAAAAGAGAGATTTGGAAGTTCAGCGGTAGCCCATATAAATTTTATTATCCTATTACATCTACTTTGCAGGGTGGTATTAGCTAAAATCCATTACTTTGGAGAACTCTGGTGCTATTTTATTATAGTATTTTAAAATAGTACCTAACAAGAAACTGAATAAACGAAAGAGAAATCTCTTTATTTCCCTAAATTAATAATGTCAAGATATTCAGTGATCTGGAATGGTGAATCTTGTAACATACTAAGTAATGTCAACTATTCCGACCATTACCTGTTACATATATAACAGTGACAGCTCAATCATGGCGTTCCCTCGTGGAGTTTCTGAGAGTAATGAGTAATCAAGTGATTCCGCCCATGAAATAAAGATTTATTTTTAAGGTTTTAGGGAAGAAGAAGGGATCGCAAGCTTCCACATTCTGAACAGCTTTTGCAGACCGTCCAAATAAAAATGTCTATCACGTAAGGCGTAAGGAACATGCTGACACACCCTAGTTGCAGGCCAAATTTGTCTCCAATGTTCTCTTGTGTATCATAGCTGTTCAAGAGGACTTACGCAACCAAACAGAGATCTTTCAAGAAAGGAAAATGAAAGTTCCAGTTCGCTCAGAGGAATGTATTGAAGCGAAAGGAGATTTCTTAACAATGACACGATCTGCAAGTATGTATAATCACATACTTCTAAAATCACTCCATTCATCCAAATACATATTTTAATGTACTCGGATATGAATTTGCTAACTGAATGCTTAAATTATTAAAAATAAGTAACAGGTTTCACACTAACCGTTGATCTTGTCTCCCGCTGCATTCGCCAAAGGCCTGGTACGAACTTTTTCGTAGCATCTCCAATAGGCTCGTATCTGTTGGACCAAAATATTAGAATTTCCACCTTCTTCCTTCTCACTTGAAGATGTACCTTCCGGTACACCAATGTGAAGCTTACCCTGGGGAAAAAAAGAAAAAGCAAATATCATTACAGCTGTAACTTTATAACCAAATAAATATTTTAAGTAAAAATTGTACAGAAATAACCTAAGAATGATGCCTTATTACATCTTAACATGTAAATAACGGAATAAAAATTACTTATTTATTAATAACAATAAAATTTATTAGCAGACACATTATTGAACAATGCCCACCTAATTATTTATTATATTCATAAGATATTTCTCCCGCCTTCTTAGCATGCCTTCGTGGTGTAATGGTCAGCACACTCGGAGCGTATTCGAGAAGTCCGAGATCTGAGTCCCGGCGAGGGCAATACTCATTTTTCATGTCTCCTCCTTCGATATAACCTAATGTCTCTACAGTGGGGACTGAACTGAAAAAGGTTGTGGATGATGATTCTTCACCACCAGGATTTGGGCGTTTGGGTCCCCTGATCCACAGTCGCTCTTTAAAAGGGGGACTATATAAGGTATTTCTCCCGCCTTTTTAGCATGCCTTTGTGGTGTAATGGTCAGCACACTCGGCGCATATTCCAGAGGTCCGAAGTTCGAGTGCCAGCGAGGGTATTACTCATTTTTATGTCTTCTGCTTCAAAATAACCTAATGTCGCTACAAATTAATATCAGAAAATATTAAATCGGAAGGAGGTGCAGTGCACCCTAAAAGCAAATATGGAACTGTATTCAAAACATAAGATATTAATAATGATACTTTGCAGATTATTGCGCAAGTACAGTAACGGGGAAGAAGTTTATGTATTGAAATCGAAAGTAAATCCTTGAAATTTTTTCATATTTAATTATGTCACAACTTACCTGACTTGACCTGACTTCTGGCAATATTTGCAATTTTATCACAAGCAGATCAAAATTTGGCTTAAGTTAAAATGTGCTACTACTAAGAACTAAGTGTACTGAGGCTAAAATTTAGACTAAGTAAAAATCAAATCAAAATTTAGCGTAAGTAAAATCTTACATAGATAAACCAAAATTTGATTTATCTATGTACAACTCAAAAACAGTAAAAATCAGAGCCAGCAATAAAAATAAAATAATGAGAAGATATGGATGATTAAAATGGATATTAATATCAAGAGAAAAAAGTACAGCAAGCCAGCTAAGATTTAAAAACTCTGTTCTAAAGAAATGAATTAATATCGACAAACATATTAAAATAGTAATCACTAACACTTTTATTTTTTTTTATAATAAATAATTAAAAAATAAATTTCTTTCTTCGAGATGGGTAATAGATGACGAGAGCACACAGGAGAATAAAGAGCAATACAAAAAGAAACAGAAGCAGTTACATGAAAGCAATGCGATTCCTCTGTGCGTAGAAATGCTTGTTTTCTAGGAAATTGGAAATTCAATGAAACTGAACAAGGTAAGTAATCTTTTCATGTGCTTGTTTTTTTTAAAATAGTATATTATATTTTACATTTCATTTAATTTATCAAAACATAATTTTAAATAATATTAAAGATGCCTGCAAACAAATTAATGAGTTAAAAACAAACAAAATAATGCGTCCTTTCGACGAAATGATTACCAAAGAAATTAAGAGTTTCTTTCAAAAAATTTTCTTTAATGTTGAATAAAGTATTATTTTTTAAACACAGTACGGCCTAACGATCTAGTTTTTGTAATAAATTCAAATTAAAATTTATTGAAAAGATCATTAAGAATATATCCAGGATATTTCTGAAGAATTTATTTACCTATCTTATTACTAAAAGTGGAAACAAAGAAGTGAAAAGAACGCAGTGATTAGAAAAGTCTTTACACTGGCAGATTTTGAGCTTACATGTTATAAAAAGCAAATAAGATTTTACGGATAAAGGCCAGAGAAGCATGCAGATTTATATAGAATAAAGTCTTGATTCAAAATCATCACTAGACTGACATTAATGTTTTTCCTAATCTTTAATTTGCTACATTAATTTGTTTTATGAGAGCATTCTTTGAAAATCAAAACTTGTCACATACTAGTTAAAATATTAAATTTAAACCCATACTTTAGAAAAAAAATATGCTAACTTGTTTCACTTTTATTCTAATTTCTTCGAAAGTATTGATCTAAGGAATTTTCAGACTCTTCGTAATAGCACATCATGTCATTTAAAAACTAATTAATAGTACTTGTAAATAACATTCTTTAAAATTACGTCCACTTTAAAATACCCATTTAACTAACACAAAAGACATCTCCGAGCAGTACCAGTAAACTCGTTTCTTTGTCTAGAACAAAGTTCCAAAAATAAAAGCGTTAAATATTCACTTCTTTTAGAATAATCTCATTTAAAAGAGAAAGCGTAAAACGGATTTAATGCGTCTCTATAGTCAAAGAGAAGGGACCTTAAATGTTTGCTTAAAAACGAAATTTTGCAGTTAAAAAACAAATTGAATTTACGAAAGATTCTCTACAAAGGCAGACGAAAAGTTCACAACTTCCTTCACCTTGAATTGTCAATTGTAAGGGAGAAAGACAGACAGAAAGAGAGAAAGTGGTAAAATATTTCTTAAACTTCCCAAGAAATTCTTAAAATCCCGTTTGAACTTCTGAATAAAAAGGCATTAGCATTAAAAACCAATACAAATAAGCTGAATGTATTTCAGCCTTTGTTATGTAAATTATCTAATTCAAATCAGAATTCCACTGAAGTGTAAAACTCAGAGCGATATAAAGAAATATTAAGTAAAAATATGCGTTTCACGTAATTTGTTTAATTTTTTTCTCTTCTCGCCTTTTATTCCACTGCTCATCCCATTTCGTTATCCCTCTCTACGATTATAACTTCAGTTACAGCTTATAATAATTCCGCATATCACTGAATGAAATGTAAAAAATATGAACAAAATTTAGGAAATGAATTTTGAATCCACTACTCTCACCGAAATTCTGCTCAGTATCTAATCTTTTTCAAAGGCGAATTTTACATCCTTGTAGTATGTTTTTTAATTCTTATTTTCTTAGCATACGGTTGAAAATAAAGTCGAGGAATAGATCAATAAAAAAAGTGCTTTCAACGTTTTTCTATTTTAAATATTTACAGCAGCAGCTAAACAGTCATTTTCTATCAGAAAAGAATTGCTGTCTGAAAATACCTAAACAAGAAGAAGAAGGAAATTTGAGAGAAATGATATCGAAAGCGTTAGGTTTTTGGACGCACAAGCTTCGGCTCCGTATTTTGTAAAAAGTTAACATTGTACTAAAATTTTATAAGTCTAGAACCAAAGTTTTAAAAATTTCAAGTGTTGACTTTAAAATAATATCTCTTAAAAGTAAACTGGCTGAACTTTACACATAGGAATTCTAGGATGCTTGGATGCAAATAAAAACTTTTATTAAATGTCCGAACTTCGATCAAAAACATCAGAACATTTATGAGTAAGATTGCCTTATGCTCAGATAAGCGCAAATACTTAAGTTTTTGGAATCTTAATTCGTAATGAAAGCAAAGAAATGTATCACATGTAAAATCCCAATTTTTGAAACTGTTCAAAATAATTAGCTCCTTATCGAAAAATATTGAATAGCTGTCAAGCAAATTGAAATCTCACTGGTTTAATAAAACTGTAATGCATTTACTACCAAGTATTAAATTCACTGTTATATTTGCTGAGTATTATGTTTGTTGGATGTTTTGTTGAGTGCCATTCATTTTCTTAAGAAGCTAGATAAAGTTAAGTTAGTTGTAAATGTATTTGCTTTTTCAATATTTACGCTCATGCAATCATAAATATTCCATTATTATAATAGTAAAAAGATTATACATCATGGTAAATATGGTTCTAGTGTAGGAAAGGGTGCCTTTTGACTTGGCGCCAAATACCGATGCTTCTCTAATAACCCAGAATCGAATCTATTTCGCAACGTTATGGCAGCATTTTTGCAATGTACTATTGTTTTAAGTTCAATCTGGTTGGAACCTGTTAGTTTAGTGATCAAGGGCAACGTGATTTGGTACATGTGTCACGTATTACAAATCACATATTTTGAATTACTGGAATTTTAACTGCCGTTAATTGACCTTTGGTTTTTGCTTGCTTGCTCGTTCTCATTAATCACTGTCCCGTCAGTTTCAGAGAAAGTATGTCTGGCAAGATAAACGCGCGATTTTTAATTCCTTGTACGAAGTAAAGGAAGTATTGTAATCACGAAAAATTCCAGGTACCATATTTTAACGAAAATATCCATTTTGACCGCTATCGAATGTAATTTGAAGATGTTTTTGCGTGACATCTGTACGTAAGAGCAGAATAAAGGACTCTTTTTCCCCAAACGAATTATAAAATTGATTTAAAATAAATTCAGAAGAGAATTTTTCGTGGCGTCTGTTCGTATGTACGTACTTACGTATATGTATCTCGCATAACTCAAAAACGAGCAGCCTTAGAACTTAAAATTTTGTATATAGCATGTAGCACTGCTATAGCATGTAGGACTGCTGTAGCATGTAGTTGTGCACCTCTCATTTTGGCGGCAATCGGCCAAGAAGGCAGGCCGATTGATATATATACATACATATACTTTTGGCAATCGGCCTCCCTTTTTGGGATATATATGTATACATATATCCTCACTCTGTTACTCGGCTCCGTGAGCTCAGATTTTTATTCTTATATGTTGGTAAATTGCGCATTTTTTGCTTTAAAATGACTGTATTATGATGTTTCTTACCTTCCGGTTAAGGTTTTTATGTCTTTAGTTAAATTGAATGCAATAGTTGTAGAATTGTCAAAAATTTAAAAGCTGTTTAAGTGCGGCTAAGCCTAATTTTTTACCATAGCAGCCATACCTGTTACATTTGAAACTTAGCAGAATAATCGATTTGTTGCCAATCTAGAGAAACTAAGCTTCGCAACAACAAAGATAGCGTCTTCTTTTATTACTGCGAATTAAATGATGTTTAATCCATTCTAGAATTATCATTTAAGTTATTAAATTATTCCATATATTGACTCAGTGTCCACATCAAATTAAGTTAGTGTCTACGCCTTCAGTGTCCTTTTCTCAAGTGAGACAAAAAGTAAACTTTGAATTTTGTGTACCGAAAAATCTGCCTTCTTTCCCGCTGGTAGAATTGCTTAGTTTTGCTTAGAAAGTATAATTTTAATTGTAAAAATTCTTTAAATATTTTTAACTGTATTTACGTTTTATATTTTTCAATTTTTAATAAAGATATTTTGAGGTTTTATGCATTTTTGCCTTGTCGCGAAGAGAGAACTAAATTAATATAATGAGAAATATATCTCTAATGAAATTCGAGGAAGTAACTTTAAATGAAATGCAGTAAAAATGCGTACAATTTAATATTCCGTACAAGGAAGCCATGTGGTGTACACATCAGATTTTTTCCCATTATTTAATACGAAAGGGTAAAAGTAATATAATTGATTAGTGAATGAATTAAGGTTTAAGTACTTCTCCCTATGAATGTCAAGTTTTCTGCAAAAGATATGCGTCTAGTCGAGCTTATGGATCAATCGGATGTCTATGAGAGGGTTTGTTGCGAGTCTCTAAACTGGCCATCATACCAACACCGCTGAGGGCATGTGGTACCACATTTAGCGCGAGTTTCACAAGCGAGATTTTCGGCAGTCGTAGTATGACATTTTGTATGCCTTGCGGAGTTTATGTGGAGTCACCAATACAGGGATCAGGAGAAGAACGATCAATTGCGGGACTGCACGATTTGCTTTATACGTGTGCAGCAGTCATCCGTTGAGACATAGCCAAGAACGCATTAAGGTGAATACTTTTGTTATTTTTGTAACTTACATTTTCGGCGTTCTTTTATGTGAGAGCCATCCGATCGAAAACCGCAACGGATCATCTTATCCAGTATCTGTCAGAAGATTATCCCGACATCATCTTTCTGCAAAAACCTTACTACAATGATGGAGAGTTAAGAAATCTACCCAACATATGGAACACCTATTACCACAAAAATCCAGGGTCAACACAATCTTCAAGAGCCGCAATAATAATCCTTAACAGAAACTGGAACCCTATTGTTGTCAAAACGCACAGAGATATGGTAACAGTTGCAGTTAAAACCACAAACACCACGCTGTTAATGACGAGTGCTTATGCTTCTCCAGCAGAGGAACTAGATGACACACTGCAAATAATCCAAGAGTCACTATGCAATCCTACGTACCCTCATGTTATAAGTGGTGATTTTAACGCACCAAACCAATTATGGGGATACCCTCGCACAACCACGAGAGGCACAGCAATGGAAGAATATATCGAAGCCAATCAGTTGAAACTGCATAATAGCCCAGAGAACCCACCAACATTCAACACTATTCAACACAACAACAACACGGATAAGATTGGCCGGATTTGACAATCACCACTCATCAATCACCTCATCAATAAGATCCTTCACCGCACAGTAAGAGAGGATTGCTCAATCTTGAATCATCAAATAATTACCTTTACAATAGCCCATGAAATCGACCCCATGCAATTTAAACGTTTCAAAATCAACAAAGCCTCGGAGAAGTTTACGCAGCTACTCACATCAAAAGCACAGGATATGTTACAGAACATAACAGAAAGTCGCACCAAACAGGAGATTAATAACTGTGCATCGTACATAATCCAAGAACTCCAAACGTTATCCCAACAGGCTTTCATAATCAAAACGGCATATAGTACCAGCAAGACCAACTGGTGGACTAAGGAGTTGCGTGCAGCAAAGCAAAAGACAAGAGCTCTTTACAGGAGGATGAAAACACACATCAATCAGGTAGAACGTAAGCAAACATGGCTACAGTATAATAAACAAAGAACTATCTATAAAAAGATGATCATACAAGCTAAACTGAAGTCCTGGAATAAATATTGTACCAACAACAAAGATGTTCATGGCACATTGTATAAAATGGCCACACCTAAAGTGTTCCACCCAACTCATATCCACGCGTCCAGTACAGTACAAAAGCTCAACAACCTAGAAATAACAGAAAGCACCATGTTTTCTTAGAAAATAACGAAGAAGACTTTCCTGCCCAAAGAACAATTAGAGAAGATACGAGCATTCCAGACACCCACGACGATCGCCCTTTTACCAAGAATGAACTAACACATACCGTCAAAAGTCTAAACAACAATAAAGCGCTTGGGACAGATGGAATCTCTAACCAACTGCTAAAAATCATCCGCAAAACAAATCCGGATATACTGCTCTCCTTCTACAATAAATGCCTTGAACTTCACTGATTCCCAGACTGTTTTAAAGTCGGCCAGATAGTGTTGTTTGCGAAGAACAATACGTCACCAGAAGATCCTCGCTCATACAGACCTATCAATTTGTTACCCTCCATAGGCAAACTATTAGAACGTCTGCTTATCACTAGGATTAAGTACCATATTTGCAAGGAAAACAGGATCAGTCAGCATCAATATGGCGTTAAACCGAGTAATTCCACCACCCACGCCATTGATGCTGTCATAATTCATATACAAGAAAATAAGAGCCGTCAGCTACACTCTGCACTGCAATGTCTTGATCTTCAGAACGCATTCGACTCTCTCTGGTGGCCAGCCATCAAGCAGGCCCTCAGAGAGATGAACTGTCCTAAACATCTTTCTGCTTACACTAGAATACCTAAACAACAGAAAAAGTATAATCAATATAACAGTCACCAAACAGCAGACAAGAGGATGCCCACAGGGGTCCTGTATGAACGCAGACCTCTGGAACATTACCTTGAACAAAATCATTCAGCACCAACAGCCCAGCCATACGCCCGCCATTGGCCCACCCATTCATTGTATCTGCAGACGACGTGGCGTTTCTAGTCAACGGATCCACGCGCAATGCACTAAAGGACAACTGCAAAAGTACTCTGTCAATGTTTCACTCTCTATGTCAACAAAAAAAAACTCCGTATTTCACACACAAAATCACAAGCATTAATAATCCACAAACCTGGCCGCAAATTAACAAGAAATCCGGTAATAAAGATAGACAACCAAAAAATTAAGTGCATAAGAACTGTCAAATACCTAGGCCTGACAATAGACCACAAGTTTACCTGGATTCCGCATCTGCAGGAAAAAAAGGATCCAAACATCAAAAATTGCCAAAGCGCTTAAATTGATGAAAGGGTATCAATGGGACCTAAATAACCATATTATGAAAATTTTTCTAAAGACTGTTATCAATAAGATAGTAAATTATGCAGCGCCAATATGGGCACTCCCAATGACTAAGAAAAGCCAAAATGCTGAACTCTATACAAAGACCATTTTTAATAAATACCACAAGAGCCTTCCGCACAACTTCAACGAATGCACTTCAAGTACTTGCAAGTACGTCCATTATCCATAGAAGCTGAAATAGATGCCATTGCAGCAACAGTCCTACAGCTTAAAAACCCGCCGAATTCAAAGGGACACTATTCCAACCCGATGAATATGAAACCAAGCCACGTAAATTCCATACCCACCCTGCAATAACACTGGATAGTTTGAAATGTAACCTAACTCAAGCACCTCCCAATACCACTCTCATTGCCTTCACAGATGGATCCAAAATAGACAACAAAGTTGGATGCAACGTGACCATTCGAACTGGAACAGAAACCATAACTGAATGGCAAGGGCATCTACGACCGGACAATAGCGTATTCCAAGCTGAACTGGCAGCAATAAGACACAACATAAGCTATCTCCAAGCACATACCAAGGTAATTCATATTATTACAGGCAGCCAATCATCAATATATGCAATAAAATCTCCAACTACCAGCTCTCCAATAGCACATGAAATTCAAAATATTTTTTTATCCAGCAATAGTACTTTTATCCTCACATGGACAAGGGGTCACAGCAACTGCGAGGGCAATGAGAGGGCAGACACCCTTGCAAAGCAAACTGCGATAGAACAACGAGGCGACGCTATCCACGCCCCACGGCCCCAATCAGCAATCAAACTAAAGCTGAAACAACTTGCCTACGAGGCTTAGCAAATGGAATGGACATACTGGACGTCGGACACACAGTCTGCTACCCACGTTTGATGAAGAACGCATAATTTTCAACTATTTCCTTACACAATTTATCTCCGGTCATGACCCATTCCCTACATACTTCTACGAAAGAAATCTCTCTTCAACAAATGTGTGTGTATGTGGGGAGGTGGGCGACCCCAACCACTACATCCTACACTTTCCCCTGACGACAACTTACCATGTGCGGCATCCCACGAACTCCGAAATAGAATTCCTAAGGTTTCTAATCAAGCGGATAAATGAGTATGACAACATTCGAAAGTTAATAGATACACTACAACAATATGGACTCGATCTGTGCTCCCCAGAATGAGATCAGGCATGTAATCAGGTCCCCTGTGGAAGGTGCGGTACGCTAGATAGGTAGTGCATGGGGGCTATACTATTTTTGTCAATGGCAATGGCGTAGTGCCCCCTGTACGTGTTCCTGTCGTGTCCTGTTCAACGAGTTTATTACATAAACTTCACAGGATGTAAACTTACTTTTACATCCTGTGAAAATATTCAAAAGAATTCCACTTGCCAAGTCATTAAGCTGTAATGACCTTTTACAACTGTACTATCTCCGTGGACAACTCCTTATTATTAGTATTATCACAATACACTATTCCATTGGTTCATATATTATTTCATTTTTCATATATATATA
>KK117283.1:875294-895972 GCA_000611955.2 Stegodyphus mimosarum | reverse complement strand
TAAAAGAAATTATAAATAATTTATATTGCTGCGAACTAATCTACAATATCATTTAAATTCTGAGAACATAAGTAAATCAAGTGCAAGTATGAAAATCTATTAAGAAATATAAAATTGTAATAATTTTTTTTTAATCCTAAAAATAATAAATATGCATAAGTGAATAATTTTTGAGCTGGGCAGAAGACAGACTTATCGAGGGGAAGTTGCCCTCAAACCTAACTCTTCAATTATTCAATTCGTGTTTCGTCATTTATGTAGCCAAGTGTAAAATTCAAAACCAAAAGTAAAACCAAATGATGTGACCTACCAAAAGCAATTCAAACGAGTGGAACTTTTAGAAAAGCACAAATCAAAGCCAATACAAAACAATACCCCTTATAAAACCAATTTTTTAGAAAACCAATTTAATTTAGAAATCCTTGCCCACAAAAAACTTCCCCCACACGAACATGCATATAAACAAAAAAGATACAGATACTATTAACATACAAAAAATAAACTAGAAACTAAATTAAATAATACTAAAATAATATAATAAAGGCAAGTAAAAAGTAAGTTTTAAATTAAATTAATTTACCATTATTTCTATTGGAGTGTGAACAAGGAGCAGCATGTCAAATTAAGTGATGTAAAGTAGTGTTTCTTTTATTTATAAAAGAGGGCGCTAGTAAAAGGTAAAGTTGAGTAATAAGCTGCTGTATGTAAAAACCATTTAAAAAACTATTTAAAATTATTCTGAAAACTATATGTAATGTAAAAAGTGTGTTCTGTAACTAAAAAATGTTTTAAATCTAACTGTAAATCTAATGTAAAAATGTGTAAAAATTGTGAAAAAGCAAACTGTTGTAATGTGAAAAATGGTTGCAAATTACTAAGGACTGCAAAAATTTTTTTGGTAAATTTAATTTATGAAGTATTTATGAATTTAATAAAGAAAAATTTAAAAAAAATTTTATTGTAAGTAAAAAGTATTGTAATATTTAATTATATTAAAACTGAATTTAAGATATGTAATAAAACTTACTAAATACTGGCCAAAACGTTAAGGAAAAGGAGAAAAAGAATAAAATTTTCACTCAATTCGGGCTATATTTATTTTAATTTAATTTAACTTTACTATATTATTTTGAAACAATATATATATGTTTATATACTTCTGGTGTGGCCGATTGCGATCAAAATAGGTGCACAACTACATGTTACAGCAATCCTATATACAAAATTTCAACGTTCTGAGGCTACTCGTTTTTGAGTTATGTGAGATACATACATACGTAATATACGTACGTACAGACGCCACGAAAAAAATCTCTTCTGAATCCATTTTAAATCAGTTTTATAATTCGTTTTGGGAAAAAGAGTCATTTATTCTATTTTTACGTACAGATGTCACGCAAACACATCGTTCATTTGCATTCGATGGTAGTCACAATGCATATTTTCGTTGAGATACGATACCCGGAATTTTTCGTATTTACAATATTTCCTTTACTTCGTACAAGGAAGTAAAAATTAATATAAAAAGTTGAATTAAAGAAGAATAAAGACTAGACTTGAGAAGATTATTACATGTATATGTTCACGAGGTTACATACCATATTCAAGAACGGAAGAAATTTATATGCAAGAGCAATCTGTTAACAAAGTCACATTTTTATTTACTACAGAAATCGGATACTTGAAAGAGATTTTTAATGTTACAAAGACCTCTATAAATTGGCATGTTAAATGGGAATTTAATTAAAGCGATATATTTTATTACTAGACAGCTGCCACTACTTACCTGTACAAACAAGCTGCAGCCGAACAGCAGGACAGCAAGTTGACACCACCCAACTCCCATCTTTGCTTTAGTCATGGAACTGCATTCAGATATTTTTTTACTCGGTCAGTTTCGCTGGCTATGCACAGCAGGCAAACAAATCTTTAACTTTTCTGACTGTTTACTGAAGGGATCTTTTTTTCCACCTTCCTTCCTCTGTATTCAGTTTTCTGGCCTTTAATGAAGAAGCCTAAAACTCCTATGCGACTGCAAACACTGTAACGGAAGAAAAATGGAAAGAGATTATTTAAAATGTTTTGTTTATTCTTATCCAACAGAAGCGGACATTTAAAAAACTAGCAAAAATAGAAAAAAAAATAACAATAGGCATAGAACAGGAGTCAGGTAGGCTATGAGAGTTAAACTGAAACGAGTCATTTTTCGTCAAATAGGAAAAGAATCGTGAAATGAAAATTTTCATAATATTTACATACTGAAATGCTATATGCTTTAGTATGAAAATCCATGAATTAATTTCCAGCACTATAGCAAATTATCTATGAATTAATTTCCAGCAGTGCAAACATGTATTAATATAAACATATATCTGAACTGCTGAAAATTAATTAATTTTCACAATGATAATACGATAATAGGTATTTTTAAGATATTACTTGAAATTTATTTAATTGATTATTACCATTAATGACAGTCTTGTATTAAAACGGGAGTGATGTCAGATTGTATTGAACATTACATAAACATAAAAACCTACTTTTCATTATAATAGGTAAACATTAAGGATAATTAAGTACAAAAGCTGATAATTATTAAAGTTCTCCAAACTTGAAACACACGTTTCACTAAACAAAGGCATACTAAGTTTATGGCAAATTTATTAAAGGCATAATATAATTAACGTTTAAGAAAAGCGCAATAAACACTAACACTATATTACTAATTAGCGGAAGTACCCGATGCCAGTTAAGATAGACTGAGAGTAGTGTATCTAACAACAGAAAGAACGATACCGCTGTAATCCTTCTCTAATAACGATGCAAAAATACGATTCATAGTCGTACATTTACCAGTCTGATGCGATATGGAACGCACATAAAAAATTTCGACACGCAGTTTTTCATGATTTTCGTCTTTTTAAAAAATGGTCGTAAAAGCTCACGTTCCATCCAATATTTCACCTATATTCAATTTTAGTCGGTTAAATGTAGGAAAAAATTTATCATAATTGATCAGAAATCAATAGCGCGAGCAAACAAACAAACACAAAACAGGCATTCTTCTTTATATACATATATATATATATATATATAAAGAAGAATAGAAAGAATATATATATATATATATATGTAGATTTTCTAAAACTTACAAACTTTTGATTTCTACGATCTGAAAGCGAGATGTAGCAACACTTTTCGAAATAAAGAATTTTTATCTCCAGCGCGCTAGAGTGTTACCACTCGGAAAAATGAATGCGAAAATTAGTCTTTCAGAGTTTTTAATTAATATTTCGGCTGACTGAAGTCGTACAAAGATGGGAACGGTCGAAATGGCTTCCAACGAATTTTTGGAATCGGGAATAAAGTATTAAATGTTGGCAATGCTATTTCTATTTCACTGTAAAGCTTCGAAATTTTTTATTAATTAACTCTACGATTTGATAGCGAACAGTAGCAACAGTTTTCGAAATGAAGAAGATTTTTATCTCCAGTGTGTGACACTGTTGCCACTCAGGAAAATGAGGGCGAAAATTAGTGTTTTCGGAGTTTTTAATTAATATCTCTTATTTTAGTTAGTTTTTTTGGGGAGGGGAAGAAGTGGTCATCCACTTTTTCCAGGACCCAGAAAAGAATTATAGAAAATTTGGTGACGATAGGCATAGTAGTGTTTGAGTTAATCGCGAATAAACACACAAACAGATATTCTTTATTATATATATATAGATAAACACTATAAACTAAATATTATGTTGTGTGAGTAAAATTGACGGATATAGACAGAATTCGAGATAGTAGACGTTAAAAATGTCAAAGCTTATGGTAGTCAATAAAAAGAATAAAATTTTATAGTGTAATTAAACTACTACACGCCAAGGTCAGCATATTCTGTAATCTACGTTTCCGATTTGTACGTAACAAATGAAACAGCGATGCTAGGTAATTACCTAACATCATAGGAGCCTAAAATTGAATATTCTACCTTGTCTAAATTTGATAGTATTACCATACAGCTGCGCGAGTATTTTGTACATCACGAAGCATTTATTATCAGTGCTGTCTTAAGCAACGGGATTCGTACTCTCTCTTTGGATGACTTGAGTACTTTACAGTCGATTTCTAATCTAATAATCTACAATTATTGCAACTCCATAAATATTACCAGTTTACAAACTAAACCCTTCCTTCTTTTTGCACAATTTCAAACAACGGATAAGGCCTCAGCTAATTTTCATGCTAAAATATGTTTGATTTCTAAAATATAGGAAAACGTATGACTTTTTAAAGATTAAATTAAACTTACTATTGTAATAACATAAATAATTAAAATTAATATAAATAAAAGTCTATTATTTCCTACGCAAATAAGTGAATTGTGTTTTCTTTTCGCTTTGATTATGAAGGTTAATGTGTTCGATAATTAATTCCAGCAAAGGTCAGGATAGTCTCTAACGGTCATGTTTATTCGGGGCTAGCGCCGGTTAACTTGAAGACTAGCTCCACATTTCGTGGATTTAACTGCATATAGTATATTGATCAGGTTGAAAACGTATAATACATTTAACTAATAAACTGATACCAATATAAATTTCTACAATATTAACACTTGTCTTTAAAAATATGCCTCTCTTTTAAATTGCCTTTCAAGTGCCTCTATTTATTTATCTTAGCAGATTCGGGATAATTATTATACAAGTACAGTAGTAAAAGATCGTCTATTTTAAAAAGAATGTTACTATTACTTCAGTTTTCTAAAACTTTACCGATCAGCTTAAAATCTCAAATCTTCATTCCTGCATACTAATATTTTGTATGGGTTTTAGCTATCCATGTGTAAAATAAAATATCAGTAGAAACTTTACCATTTATAAAATTAGCACAGGAACATTGTATACAATTACATACGCATATTTACATTCGGAAACGATTGCTACAGTCTCTATTTCTTTAATTGCGTAACTTCAGCATGTACTTCCAAATACAAAATTCCTCAAAATGAAGTATAGAGTTTATATGAAAATAATTTCAACACCGTGGAATCGATGTCAAACTAAATCTAACTTTTATATGGTCGCATAAAGTATAACCGTGAATTTGTGGAATGTTTACTATGCTTTTGTAAATTAAATATAAAAGATTCCAGGTACACATTTCTAAAGCACGAAATTTTGGGAGATTTCTAGGTCAAATATTATCGGCATAGATAACTTTCAGTGTTTATTACCTTTCCAAGTTTAACATGTTTTGCCATGATTTTGTTAGCAAATGCAAAGCAGAAGTTACTTGTTTTGGCGGTGAGTGGTTCTACAGTGAATAAAAGAGGACTCCTTATTAAATGTAAGGCTAGCCTATTGAAAATACTGATTACTCATATCTCTCAGAATTCTTCACATAAAGCTAATGAAGTTTTAAAGTTATCATACAAATATTTTCCTAACTGAAATTTTGCTTTGTGAACAACAGATAAAAAGTTAAATGTTGTAGTTACACAACTGTTTATCCAATTGTTGAAACTGTTTTGATACTATTGGTTACTTTATTTTGAATTAAAACAGTGCATGTTTAAAACCAGTAGTTTAGAAATAAAAGTCACATTTTCGGACACAATGATATTTTTGTTCGAAAGTTTCAATACTGTAGCTTGCTGGCGTTCTTTCAAATAGGTTTAGAAAGCACAATGTAAGATTAAAATCTCATATAAGAGTTACATTTAACGCTTTCAGTATACTTTCATTTAAGTAGATTTGCACGTCAGAACCGCTACGGACCTCCACCAGAGTTTCCTCTGGCCTCGTCCATTCATTTAAGTAGAGTACGCCCAGTACAGTTTTTGGCATAGATATATCTGAATGCAAGAGAAAGAATATGGAATTTCTTATGACATATATCATTTATAACGATATAAGAGACTTCAAGATTTGTTTCAAATTACTCCAAGAAAACTTCTAAAATAACACTATCATGATTCCTTTTATTTTAACTAAAAGTTAATTTAAAGTCATTTCTTTACATAAATAAAATAAACTGAAGTTTGATTAATCATCCTTTTCACACCGAAAACATTTTCCCTGGTGTTTTTGATGACCTCAAGCGATTTATAATAACCGAGGAAATTCTTAAAAAACGTATATGTGAAATAATTCGCAAAAGTATACCTATTCGCGAAGATATTTGAAATGTTATCCACACGAATTGTTTGTGCGCAATACAAGAATATGCATTAAATTAATGCTTGAAAAAATGAGATTTAAATCGCTGCAAAAAATAGATTTAAACTGCTGATCTATCCATAACATAATAAAACAGTATGCTTTCACTTTCCTGATAAAAGCAAATCAAGTAAGCTACAAGAGGAACTAGCATGTAAAATCAACGGACTCCAATGTGCGAGGTCAAATTCCTTTATAAAGTATTTCTCCCGCCTTATTAGCATGCCTTCGTGATGCAGTGGTCAGCATGCTGGGCGCGTATTCTAGAAGTCCGTGGTTCGAGGCCTGGCGAGGGCGTTGCTCATTTTTCATCTCACCTGCTTCTGAAATAAGCTAATGTCTCTACACCCTTAACCTTGTTCTACCTTTTAAAATTATAATCTTCTTACATTGCTCAAAACTAAATCTTATGAATTATTTTCTCACGTTTGTTTCGTGCACGTCCTTCACATTGAAAGAATATTCTTTTTCATAGCGCCTTCAGGGTTACGTGGGAAATAAATACAATGCAGAACAAAAAATCAAAGAAATCATTTTCCTTCGTTACTATGCTTATATTATATTCCACCTTATGTCTCTGAAAATAGCGAAATATAACCTACCGAAAACAAGGAATTCTTTGCATAAATTTGTACGAACAACAGATCTCTTTGCCGTTTTTGTGATCAAAATTAAAATATATATGTATAAGAACAAGAAGTTAAATCAAGCTAAAACTATTTTATTTATTTCGGCTTTTCAGGCGATAATATACGCAACACGTCTTTTCCATAGTTACACATTATCCATTACAAACTGATACATGACCTCTGTCTATATATACAAAAAAAAGAGTATGTGTTTGTTTGTAATTCCTAGAAATCTACAATTTTATTCTATCTTGATGAAATTTGGTGAACTTGACCTTCAGAACAAGAGGAAGATAACTGTCTACATAAGATTTCGAAAAATCTCCCCGCGGCGTAAACGCCTTTCTATATATATAGAGATTTTGCGCGAATTAAATAAACTTCAAATTAAAATCTAAACGATTTAAAAGCTTTGTGTTGACACTCTGAAAAGCGTAAGATATTTATGCCTCAAATTTAATCAGAAAACTTTGCGATGTAAATAACGCAATATATTTACCTTTGGAATTTTATAAATAAACTCCGCTTTTTAAAGGAAATGTGTTGCCACTGCTCGAATTAAAAGATTTTGATATTCCAAGTGGCCGTGTGATGCTAAGAGTAAGATATTCAGCAAAGAGTAAGATATTTAGTTTTTATTCCAAATTTATTTTGTTTTAATTAACAATGTGAGCAATTTAAAAGCAGTAAACGCAAATTCATTTCTGCTATTGTAAACTTCTAGATAAAACCCTGAAATTACATTGGCTCAGTTCATTATAATCATCTGTAGGTGTTTAAAAAAAGTGTCCGTTTATTTGTTTATATTAGAATGTTGCGGCCATTGGTGCGTCTACACAGTGTGAATTTAAAAATCACGTCACCCATCGTAGGTAAACGTCACCGTTGTAGGATTCCTCTTATCAGCTCTTACTAATACCCTTAGATGATGCCATTTCGTTTACTGTCTAGCACAATGTAGACAGGAAATGAATTTCTGGTTTTAAATTAAACTCTGTATCTCTAAAAATAAAATAAAGTATATACACTGCTCGACACTGAAAATACAACACCAAGAAGGAGTGGTCAGAAAGTGATGAAATTTGGAAAAAAGACAGAGCAAGCAGCAATAAGTGATCTTTATTTTAAAATGATAGTCAGAATACAGAGCGAGAACGGCGTCGTCTCAGTGGGATGTAGGGCCACCGCGGACAGCGATGCACGAAGAAACACGTCTACATATAGAGTCAATAAGAGTGCTGATGGTGTCCTGAGGGATAGCTCTCTATTCCCTTTCAACCATTTGCCACAGTTCGTCTTCTGAACGAGGCAGGGCAGAGTCTGCACACGCCGTCCAATCACATCCCACACACGTTCGATTGGTGACAGGTTTGGAGAGTACGGTGGCCAGGGAAGCATCCGTATACCTTGCAGAGCATGCTGGCAGATGCGAACACTGTATGGTCGGGGGTTATCTCGTGAAAAATTGCATTAGGCAGCCCCTGAAGGTAGCGGATTGTCACCGGCCGCAGTACATTATCCAACTATTGTTGGGGCGTCTTAGTGCCCTGAATACGAACTAGAGGTGACCTGGAATCGTACGCAATAGCGCCCCAAACCATTGCCACGTTGTCGCGCGGTGGAGCGTTCCACAGTTACTGCCGGATTAGATCTGTCTCCACGTCAACGACATACATGTATGCGGCGACTGTCACTGGATAAACAGAAGCGTGACTCATCTGAGAACACGAAGTTTCGCCATTCTGTCATCCACATCGCTCCATTCCGGCACCATTCTAAACGTTGGCGTCTATGCTGTGGGAACAATGGCAGTCTTCTTAACGGACGCCGTGAGTGCAGGACACGTTCAACCAATTGACGGGAAATGGTTCTCGCCGACACGGTACATCCAGGGTATCTTGCACATGCTGCAGAATCGCGGTACAAGTGACTTGCGGGACCGCCACAGCTTGTCGGGGGATGCGTCGATCCACGCGTGCTGACGTCACTCTGGTTGTACCTGCACCCCTCCTTCTTTCCACATTCCCTTGTTCCAACCATGTTCGCCTTAGTCGATGCACCGTGCTCCCATCCATGTTGGTATCAGCTGCGATATGACATAAGGACCAACCCGCCCTTCTCAGTCCCATCACAATACCCCTCTTAAAATCGTCTATCTGCTAGAAGAGTCTTCGTTGACGGCGGCCTGGCAATCTCTCCTATTGCAAATATCCTCCGGGACAAAAACCAACTTTCTTCGATAATTCGTCTGCTGGAAATAACGACACGAATATTGCCCATTCTGCACTTTCCTTCCCTTATATCTTACTTCACGTGAGTCGGAGAGCTGCGCATTTCACATCATTCGCATAACTCAGTGACCTGCGTCTTTTCTAAAATTTGCATAAATTTTTGACCACTTTTTATTGGTGTTGCATTTTCAATGTCGAGCAGTGTATATTACAAACCGAGTCGAAGTCTTTTTACTAAAACATTTAAATACAGATAACCAAAACGTTCTTGTTTTGTAAATGCACATGGTAGTCACATGTTCTTGACACTAATTTAATTCACTTAATAATGATTATCTAAAAATATAAATAGTTAGAACACAAAGATTACAGTGAGTGCTACACTGGCAAAAATTCGTTGACCGTATTCAGTGATTGAATGTTTCTGAATGGAAACTACAGCCGTAAAACAAATTTATAAATAATGAAATATGTAACGAAAATTTTTCATTTGAGTGCAAATTTAGTTCAAGGCAAAGCATTCCCTTACTGGAATACAGTTATGTGAGGCTATCTCAAATGAGAAACTTTCCGACAGATAGATTTTTCAAAATAGTTAAATTTCATGCTTATCCGATATATAGACTTGTTGATTTCTCCGTAAGAAGACGTATTGAATAATCTTCTTATAAGAAGCGCGCACGCATCCCCTGTTATAAGCACTGTAGAATTCAAAGCTAAAATAACTCACGCAAATGAGATTTTATCGAGGCCAGGTGTGGAGAATATTTGAGCTGAACTTTAAATACGTACAAGGAAGTAAAACCTTTTTTATCACATCCTTGTACGAAGTAAAGGAATTATTGTCATCTTGAAATTATTTGGGTATCATATTTCAGCCAAAATATTCATTTTAAGAGCTTTCAAATGCAACTTAACGATGTGTTTGCGCTACATCTGTACGTGAGAACAGAATAAAGTTCTGTTTTACCTAAAAAGCACTGTAAATTGGATTAGAATGGATTTAGAATAGATTTTTCTTGACGTCTGTGCGTATGTATGTATCTTAAACTCAAAACGTAGCCATATAACGTTGAAATGTTGTATATGGAGCTGTTATAACATGCAGTTGTGCACCTCCCTTTCTGGTTGCAAATGGCCGCTCCGAAAATATATAAACATACATATATGTTTACATATTTTAGATATCTAGCTATACATGTAAGATATAAGAAAATACGATAGCTGCTTTAAAAACTAATTGGTGATCTTAAAATTAACATTCTAAATTTGGCGATCTCCACCTTAATTCCTCTGTTCTCCCGTATTCGAGATCTTTCGACGTTACGTAGGTGCTTGAAAAGTGCAAACCAAAACTAATATAGCTGTCTCTAGAATCGCGCCAACTCTGGTATAAATACTCTGGTTAGTTAATAACCGCACTTTCAATCGTAAACGTGCTCTGCACTGCTCCATCTTGTTGCGCGTTTCTTCTCGGGCCAGAGGCTTTTTGCTGCTCCCCCCCTTTTTCTCCATGCCTTAGACCTCTCTATAGCGGAGTCAGACATTACAAAGCCATGTGCCCATCGGGCGGATCCTCGAGAGCTGGAAACATCGCGCTTTGCGCGATATGCCAGCAATAAAAAATTCGATTCGAATGGATACGTCATTCCCTTCTGCTAGCTTTCACCTTGCTAATAGCTCCTCGCCTTGCTTCCCCGTCTAAAATGCTTGCGTCTTAATTCTGAGAATCAATGCGAATAGCAATTTATCATCTTTTATTATGATTGAATCATAGAAATGTATCGGATTTCATTATGATTGGATAAACATCTATGAAGATGATGTGAAAATAAAGACTGGAAATTCTTTATGTTTTGCCATCATCATTTGTAAGCTGTCGCGCTTCCCTAAGGACGATTGCAAGCTAATTCCTCCTTCTATGCTCATTAAAATTATCGCAATATAACATATATAACATATATATATGTATATATATATATATCCACTCTGTTACTTGTCTCGGTGAGCTCAGTTTTTTTATTCTTATGTGTTGCTAAATTGTGCATTTTTTTGCTTTAAAAGTGATTGAATTATGTTTTTCTTATAGGTTTTTATGCCTTTAGTTAATGTGCATGCAATTAGTCGAATTATCAACAATTCGAAAGTTGTTTAAGTGTGACTGAAACTAACGGAGCAACTATTTGTTTACAATTGAAACTTAGTAGAATAGTGAATTAAGTCAGTTTTTGTCAACCGAAAAATCTGTCTTCGTGCACACTGGCAAAATTGCTTGTTTTTGTGTAGAAACTCTAATTTGAATTGCAAAAATTGTTTTTTCTAACTATTTTAACTGTATTTGGTGTTTTATGTTTTTCTATATGTTTCAATTTTTATTTGAGATTTAGTGTATTTTTGCCTTCCGGCAAAGTGAGAATTGAACTAATTGAATGAGAAATATATCTAACAAAATTTGAGGAAATAAGTTTAAACGAAATGCAGTAAAAAATTGGGATAATTTAATCGGCCGTACAATGAAGTTATCTCGTGTCTACATCTGATTTTCCTTTAACTATAGCAGTATCTATGAAGCTTTTGTTTCTACTCTTGATGCACGTTTGGGCAATTAACTTTTATTCAATACTGGAAGGATTTTTGAAATTGTCCTATGAATCTATAGTAAGACAAAAAAAACGCTAATTAAAATTATGCAGTGAAAACGTAAAATCTCTTATATTATTTTACTGTCACGCAATTTGGTATTTACAGCAAATGGTTTAATAAAATAAATTAATTTTCTTTTCTTTAATAATAAAACTGTTAACAAGAATTTGCATTCTATATAAAGAGTCATTAAAATTTCCAAATTGCGTTTGGAAAGAAATATACATGTTCTCTTCATTAGGCTGAACGGAAGTCTGAAAAATGCTTAGACCTGCAGAGAGAGCTCCAAAACTAATCCTCTTATACCAGTTATTTCGTTTTCGAATTGTTACGCACACAAAAGACACATAAAAAACCAGGAATACACGAACATGGTTTACTGAGGATAAAATTCTATACCATTAAATTTAGAGAACGTGTATATGGATTAAGGTGTTTTTAGTAAGAAACTAAGAATAACTTTAATACATACGATTACTGACCTAGTATTTTTGACAATGCCAAGTCTTTTTTTCTCTGAAAATAATTCTACTTTCATTACATTACTGCATTACTTGCGTTCTTCCTGTAGTTGAAAATAACGTAATTTAAAGCAAAACGTAAAAAAAAGAGTTTCAAAAGAATTTTTTACATTCTGTTTACTGAAGAGAAGATTCTCTTCAATAAGCACGTAAAATGCAGATCATCTCAGAAACTTACTATTTTTTATCTTTTATTTAATATGCTATGAATTTCTCTTTGAAGATAAAAATGCAACTGCTTTATTCTAGTGAACTTTGCTAGTTCTCAATATCAATTTTTTTATGTAATTTAAATATAAGATTATTGACCGTCTTGAAAGAAGAACTGCACCACATTTAAAGTATTATTTGTAATAAGTCAAAGATAGCTTCTATAGGCATTATTTATTAAACAACTGAACACAAAAAAGTTCTAAAAATTGTAATTTAAATTTATCATTTATCAAACATACAGTTAATATTACGCTGTGTTGTCGCCATATACTAAATTACTAAAAATAATATTATACATGAGCAATCATTGATAAGGTTATCAAAAATAAAAGCATACTTGTTATGACATTTGTACCTAACATCTTTAGATATGATTAACGCAACTTTTGTTTTGTTTATTTAACAGAAAAAAAGAAACAGGTCCATGCTTTACTTTACATTACTTAATTGTCGAGACACGTTGTTTCTTATGTCTTAAAATTGCATTTAATAAATTTATAATTACTTGCCCTACTTAACGCTTCCCAAGTGAAATTTTTAAAAAGTTCTAAAAACACGTTTATTTAATGTTAAGACTGTAAAAAGTATATTACCATACACATTCTTTGGTGAGCAAAACGTTTATGATGTTTTTTTCATAACATTACCATTCCACAAATAAGAATCTGATAAATATATCCCTACTGTTCAAAATTAACATATGCAGAAACAAATGAAACCATGCGAGTGTTTTTTTTTGTTACGAATGTATCATACTCACGGGGTTAAAATTTTGAAATATTTAAATAATTAAATTTATATTTGTTTTATTTTAGTATTTTCCTCTTAATTTGGTTTACTTTTAATCTTAAATTTAAACCTTCTGGGGGGTTATTTTCATAAAGATTCCTTTAGAAAAGACAAGGTAACAGATGAACAGAAATGGGAATAAACATCATTTTCTGTTTAGAAACTTTTTTAAAATTTTGTCAAGAGCTTTGAAATCTTTGGATAAAATTTTGGGATGGCTAAAGATTTTATTTTGATCAACAATAAGATTTTCTCTTCTATATTTGTAATATTAATAGCTAATACTAATTGTAATTTTTTAAGATTAAATAACGGGTGAATCACTGCGCCGAATATCATTTGATTTTACTAATACTAAAATTCTGAAACAATTTTAATTACGTAACACCATGTTAAAGAATGCTCTTTAAGCCTCGATCATTTTGTTTCATTAATATAAAAAATATATACTTCAATGATCAAGTAAGAAAGTGTGCGCAGAAGAAATATAATAATTCCGTCTGTGGAATATTTCTTTTGAACAACAATTAGATAAATACTTTTCATGTACGTGAATTATTAAGCTAAGGAAATACTGTTACACAAAATTATAAAAAAAAATTAAATAATTGCAGATGAGAGTTCACTCCTTTGATAACAACCAAGAATAGTAATAACTGTTTAATTATTTAATACTCGTACTTTAAGAAATATTTTTTAAATTCATTATTTTATATATATAAAACTTGTAAGATAATTAAGTTAATGTAAACGGAATGAAACACACTGCTTTTGAACTAGAATTACTTATATCATGAGTCTAAATCTTCTATCATAGATACAGCGCGAACTAAATTCATCTTATAAGGTAACCTGAGTTATACTGAATGCTAAAGGATCCCCAATGCAAAAGTTTAACGTTCAATGTTTACGCAGGAATGAGAAAAAACCAAGCATTTTAAACAACATTTTTTCTCTTTAACTTTAGAAATCCTTTCATTAAGAGATACTGAACGTGCATCGTAACAACTTTTACTATCATGAATTTTACCACAAAAATACAAGTATGTTCTTTAGTTTTAAGAAAACCTGTGGCAGTGGGAACATTAGCCTGTTTCTCAAATTTAAACTTACGTTTTCTTTCCATTTTTGCTTTATCATGATATCTTTCTTTACGACTTTCATCTTTTCATCGAGTCCATTACGCGCCAATTTTAATCTCTCCTCACCCTCCACTTCAGCCTTAAAAATTTCATTAAGTTTTTAAGGTGAGAAAGATCAGTTCCTTCAGGCTGGTTAAAGAGCGAACTCCTTTGCCACGCCTTCAAAACATCCTCCGTGAGACACACGATTCCACCATCGGAAAAAAACACGATGCGTTTTCGCTCAATTTAAGACCTAAAAATTTTAAGGCTCTCAACTGACCTTCAATTTTATCATACAGTTTATCAAGATGTAATGTATCCTTGTGATCTGCCTTCACATTAGAAACCATTAATTTAATTAGTTCCCTAATATACACTTCTACTAATAATTCAGGTTTCCCAAAACGTTCCTTCAAAGCTAAAACAACTTTCTCATAATTTTCCGAAGTCATCTAGCTTTCAATATATTCTTTAGCAAGTGATCCGGGTTTCATACACTGAATCAAATAGGAAAATTTGTCACTTTCATATATATATCAGGGTCAGTGCGAATTTTCTCACACTGCGACCAAAACGGTAGCCAATTTATCAATTCCCCATCAAACTTCTTAAGTTCGATTTTCGGAAGTCTATACTGTTTAATCTTACTACAACAAATACCAGCACTAACATTTGGTCTCGTTTCTAAATTGATTTCGTCTGAAAATTGCAATGTTTCATTAATTTGCAGAGTTAGTGTTATGAAATCATCAGAATACACCTCGCGACTTTCGATTTCTTTAGTCCTCTAAAATTTCATCCTCTAAAATTTTCCCGTCTTCAGTTAAGAAATCAAGAATTATATCATCTACATTTTTTATATCTGAATATACAAATATGTAGTTTAGTAAGTTTATCTCGTACTAAATCTACAGAAAAATCTTCTTTTACTAACTCCGGTTTTAAAATATTAGCAGTTTTTTGCAAAGAAGCGCGTAAACCTGACCGTTTAAGTTTCAGAGCGTTTAAAGTTTCCATAATTAACTTTCAAAATAAAACAAAATGCTTTACAAAATAGTTTCGATTTCAAACTTAATTATACTTTAATACATGAAAAACTATCTATAACCCTTAAAATATACGTATTTTTTAAAGTTTATTTCTTAAAGTCTTGTCGCGGGACGCCACTTTATATCATTACTTAAACATAGCCTCATCATTAAAATAATAACATTTCTTTCACTCATCCAAGATACAGAGCAATCCAGAAAACAAAAGACAAAACTTACTTACAGAAAACAAAAGACTTACTTACGTGGATAAGTAAGTAAGTTTTGTCTTTTGGGTAGTGTGATGATGAATCGAAACCAATGCTGATGTATGGGAAATAAAAACTAAATAAAAGAAGTTAATTCATCTTATTATATCTACATTACAACATAATACAATTATACTAAAATATATACATTATAAGAATTTTAGGAACATTTTACTATCCCCTAAAGTTTTAAAACATCTCAATCCGTTTATGTCACGAGGGCCAAAATACCCATTTTTCCCCTACCTCGATGACAGCCAACGCCATCCGTATCTCGTATATCAAATGAAGAGGAGATTTATTTTTAATGTTTGTAAGATACTAATCAGTTTCACAACAGTCAGCCTTTGTTTCATCCGTACACATTAGCGGTAACCCTAGCATCCGTTGTTAAATTTTGCTGTATTTTATAAGTAGTGCGATAAAATGTGTAACTCAATGAGGGACTAAAGAGAATAATCTCAGATAGGCTGGAGGAGAAGCAGTTCTAATTGCAAGAGAATTCAGTATGACGCCTAGTGTCATTTGAAATTTGTGGAAGTGCTCCAAGTGAAATTAGCCATATCAACAATGATTAAGTAAGGATATTCATGAACCATGATATCCAAACAAGCTGGATTTTCGGCAGTTTTAACCAGGTGCAAGACAATGATAGAATCACAGATCTCTCTTGTCGACTTTCTGCTACCATCCAATTTGACTAAAAAGGTTATTGTTCTTAAAGGCTTCAAGAGGAAAAGCTTTTCGCCAAAAATCCGCTATATGGTGCAGAAAATATCAGCTTTAAATGCAATTTTAATAAGCCCATGTGCTAATCAGTGATGAGACCTCTTTTACCCTAGACAGGTGCAGGTAGAAGCTAGGCCAGCACCTCTGTAGTACCACAGTCGACTGAGGTATTCCTGAATCTAATTAACTGCCTATCAACTGTTAGAAGTTATTGAGTTTTGAGAGAGAAAATGGCAGGCCTCTAAAAGGCCGGTCCGAAGGTATCTCACTCCTTTTCCTAAATCACTAACTTCTCGAGAAGACTTTTCGCTCACCGTGTACTTTGAGTGTTTCTTAGCCACACAGACATTATACGCTTATATATATCCACGCTTTTTCCGAAACTCGAATCCAGGCCGATCGGTACAGCAGCCAGTGTCACTAATCACTATACCGGTTAGGCGGCCATTCAGACTATACGCTGACTGCCTATATACCTTAACCGTAAGAAAACTTGAAACCAGATATTATTCCTCTAATATCAAGGAAAGGAACCACTACGACAGCGGATGCATTGTTATAAAGACAGGCATCATATTGGTTGGTCGCTCCATTTTTTAATAGAGGCTCCGTAACAGCTAAAGGTTTGTTCGAAGAGTGCAAAAAACATATTTTGGAGCTCTATGTGCGAGTTTTTAGGGACATATTTTTCTTTTAAATTTATTACGTGCTTCGCCGTTAGGTACTACACGGCAAAGGAAGAATGCCACGTGGAGGAGCTGGGCAACTGGCTCGTATCCACGATTTGCATAAGGAAAACCCCGAAAACTTCCATCCAGGCAGCAGTTCGTCGAGACTCTAACCCGGACCCAACTACCACTGTTTAACAGCTTTTATCAGGTTTATATTTGGTTGCCAATTTCATTTTTTTGAATGATAACTTTCGTGAACTTATCACCTGGTTTACCGAGTGGACAAATGTCTTCATAGTGTAAAAATTCAGCGAAAGGACAGGCCATCTAGATCCAACATATTTTTAAAACCGATTTAATACATTAGAAATGCACATGACAGAGCATTTCCTTCCTGAAGAGACTGCAATTTACGTGCTCTTTGCTTTAATCTGAAACATGAACAGTAATGTAGTAAAAGTGAGCTCACTGTAATTATACAGGCTGGCTCGTCTTTGCATTGTTTTATTACCGTCATTATTGTTCTTAAATTTCATTACTGTCCTTATAAAATGCTACGAAAATTGTCCACAAAATTGGAAAAATTTTAGTTTGTATTATTTTTAATAGGTTCAAATAAATTTAGTTTCTGGTTTTAGAATTTATGTTTATTATTCTTCACTTTTGGAATTATCTTAATTAGCAGTTCAGGATAGGAACTCACCATGGCTATAAAAGGCTAGATATTTAGCTGAAAACCGGAAGTAATTGAAGTAATGTCTTATAAATTTAATTTAGATTTATGAAAAACTTGAAGTTTATCTATGAAGAATTTTCTGAAATTCTAATTCTTATGTGGAATGGAATCAGCATTTATATATAAGATATTTATGGGGTAGAATAATTCGAAAATTCTGAAATTAATTAGAAAATAAACGATTTCGCAAATTCAAACATTTTCTAATTCTACCCAAAGAGGGAAAATTCAGCAGTATAGAACACTTTCGAATACGTTTTACGAAAACCTGAAAATAAACGTGCCGAATGATATTCATAATACACAGTCCAGTTACATTAATGTGACCATCTGTCAAAAGCCAGAATAACCACCTTTCGCAGAGCGGACTGCTGCGAGACGTGCAGGAAGAGAGTCACATAGGTCCCTGAAGGTGTTCTCTGGGATGTTGAGCCATGCCGACTCTAATGCCGTGGCCAGCTGCGCTAGATTACGCGGTTGAGGATCCATGGCGCGAACAACTCGATCGAGATGGTCCCACAGATGCTCGATTGGGTTTAAGTCAGGTGAGTTTGCTGGCCAGGGGAGGACGGTAAACTCATCCTGGTGCTCTTCGAACCACGCACGTACACTGGCAGCTGTATGGCACCTCGCATTGTCCTGCTGGAAGATGCCATCATCCTGAGGAAAAACAATGCGCATGTAGGGGTGAACATGGTCCGCAAGGACAGATGCGTACTTGTATTGATCCATTGTGCCTTCCACAATGATCAGTGAACCTAGAGAATGCCAGGAAAACATTCCCCAGACCATAATGCTCCCGCCTCCAGCTTGGACCGTTCCGGCAATGGTTGCAGGGTGGTTCCTTTCAGAGGTTTCACGCCTTATACGCCAACGTCCATCTGTCCGATGGAGCATAAAACGCGATTCATCCGAAAACGCAACCTGTCGCCACTCAGTGGACGTCCAGCTGCTGTACTGGCGTGCAAATTCTAGCCTTCGCCGTCGATGAACAGCAGTCAGCATAGGTGCACGAACCAGGCGTCTGCTTCGGAGGCCCAGACGCAGCAATGTTCGCTGAATAGTACTTTGGGAGACACTTTTGGTAGCCCCTTGGTTCATTTTGGTGGTCAGTTGCTCAACGGTAGCCCGTCTATCTGCCCGAACGCATCTCCGCAACCGTCGTTCGCCTCTGTCATCTATGGCCCGTGGTGCACCACATTTGCCACGTCGCTGATTTTGGACAGTCCCATTTTGCCATGCACGGTACACTTTTACCACGGCGGCACGCGAACAGTTCACAAACTCAGCCGTTTCGGAAATGCTTCCACCCTTGGCCCGAAAGCCAATGATCATGCCCTTTTGGAAGTCGGATAAATCGCTTCGTTTCTTCATTACGCCAACGATTGAAATGTTTTCCGAAGCCCTCACACACCCTTTATATACGCTCAACTGCACTGTGCTGCCACCTGCCTTCTGTGATTGGTTATTTAACTCTGACATGGAAAGTACGTGGTGGTCACATTAATGTGACTGGACTGGGTATTAATCTCTGTTTTTCTCAAAAATCGCATTAATATTCTCAATTTTACAGCATTACGCTAAAGAAAACAGTTGCTAACAAATATTCTTTTTTCCTATGTACTAATGATACGTACATATACTATATGATCAATGCTAAAGAGTAATAAAATATTTACACGCCTTCTTGGCAGAGCACAATTAAGTTACATCAAATCTGAGTCCTAATATATATTATGACAGATATTAGAAAAGAGAGGCAAAAATATCTTATGACGTTTAAGAAATAAAATGCGTAAAGTTTTCTCTATTTTTAATCATCTCTTAGGACCGTCCTTTCCCTTAATTTCATTTTTGAATGTGAGAAACTCCTATCGCAAAATTAATTATTTCTTGATCAGCCCTTGGCTGAAATCGGTTTTACAGCTATAACAGGAATAGATTGATTCATAAAAAATTAACTAGTCTATAATTCAATAGAGGTAATTTAAAATGCCCCAAAGCTTTTAATAAATCAATAAAGGATGCGACTATAAACAAAAGGAATCTTTTCATAAAAAAATCTTTGCTTAAGAGAAAATTAACGTTCATAAAGAACTTAATCTTTTCTTTAAACTTTACATAGAAATCTTTTGAAAATGTTTATTACAAAACAAAACCCGTTTACTGGGCCAGATTCAAGGTATTGAGCTGCCAAATAAAGAAATAATAAAAGCAGAATTTTACAAAACGGCAGCCAAATTAGAAACAGATGTCCAGATTAATTTTTCAATTAGAAACCAGACAGATAAATTAAAAAAAAAATTCAGCAGTATATTTTTGTTTCTGCATTCAATATTATTTCTTGAAAGAACTCTGATTCAGCGTTTAATGAAAAGTGATGCTTCAACTACTCAATTATTCGCGTTAAAATTTTAAAATAAAGCAATCCTAATCTGAACACTTACACTGATCAAAAGCTAAAAATAAATCCACCGCCTCGAAAAAGAGTAGAGGACATAATTTTGAGTTGTTGATGTAATCAGTTTTCCTCTGTCAAATCAAATTTTTAGAAGCGTGTTTCTTACAAAAGCATAGTAATTATTCGTGCAACTTTTTGTGATGTAGACTTTTAATTTAAATAACGGAGTGACGTTTTTCTGACAGTATTTTATGTACATTTATACATTATTATAACTATACAACGCTTGTTTAATAATTTTGTTCAATTTTTGTTTCATTTATTATTAATATTATTATTGTTTAATGTTCGTAAAAAAATATTTTTAACATTGCATTTTCAACTAATTTTCAGCCGTTGTAGAATACAAATGTCATTCGTTCTGTATCAGAGAGGTTGCTTGTAAACGACTGATTTTATGTTGACTGACAGTGAGGTAGGTATGC
>KK117283.1:801589-875177 GCA_000611955.2 Stegodyphus mimosarum | reverse complement strand
ATGTATATAATATATATGTGTGTGTGTGTGTGTGTTTGATGGTATATTGATTTATAGTGAAACTTCTACATTAGGCATTCCTAGAAGATGAAGAAACATTTCGAACTTATTTTGTTATGTATCTGACTAAGTTGTAACGATATACAATTTACAAAAGACTTAAAAAACCTATTTAATTTATTCTGGAGTGCCATAAGGTATGGAAGGTTATCTGAGAATTAGGCTAAAGACTGAAATTACTATACTGTCTAATGTGTTTAAACACAAATTTCTCCACTCTGATATCTAAAATACTTCTTAGAAGTTAGTAATAAGCAAGAACTGCATTTAAATAATAAAATGAATGGAGAAAGCTATCAAGAACTCTGGAATGTGATTTTTGCCAAATTATGTGGATGAAACAAGTAATCTTCAAAAGAACTAAATTATAGCAAATTTTCCACAAAAGCGCTGTTTAATTCCAAAGACATAATCCATGACGATCAGAAATGTCTAAATGATATTTTACATGCGAAAACACTTAGACGCATCTTAGTACGATTGAGCGTTTCCCAGTAAAGCAACTTCATTATTCAGAGGATTCACTAAACTGCACTATATATTGGGTATAGTTATAATGCAAAAATGCAATACACGTGACACAAAATGAGTATCACAGAAAAGAAAAACTTAGTGGGAAAAAGACAGTTTTGTTTTGATGATTAAGGATAATTTATTTATTATTTTCAATGTCTCGGATATTAGGAGATAATTTAAAAAGTAAAAATAATCTGTTAGATGGGTTTAATACAGCTCTGACTGAATGAATCCCAATGAATTTCTTAATGATGATATAATTTATAGTTAGAGCTCCCAAAGTTCTCCATAAGGATAATTTGTAATCAAATAATCAATCTGATAATTTGAAAATTATGCGCTCTTGTAAAAACATTTGGATAATAAAAGCGGCTGATTGAGTCAGCAGTTTCAAAACTAGTAGTTGATCTTATTATTTAGGTACTTCGCACAACATTACTTCGTTTTCGCTCTGCGAAAATAAATTAAATTCTGATTCTCCACACCGATCACTACTATCTTCCGGTTAATATATAATAATATATATTAACTAGAAAATAGTAGTGATCGGTATCATAACATAATGTTAGCTATTATAATGTTTTATATAATGTTAGTCAGCTTTCTTGCCTCAGAAATTCACCTTTTAGGTAGTAAGAAATTGATAAAACATTACATTGGTTTAAATTTTATTTCTTTTAATTTCTTCTGTCGTCTTCAAAAAGTTGTGCAAGTTTTTCTTATTCTGTCAATTTGAATTAAAACAAAGAGCAAAATATTCTGAAAATAAACACAATAAATGAAGTCATTTCAAAACAGGATGAATAACAGCTCCATCAACAACGAGAACTGTAAAACCAGATAGAGCCCTATAACAAAATATGACCTGACCCCTATAAGGAGAACGATAATGTCTGTAACTTGTTATTATTGTTACGTGCGTACGGGTTCGTTATATATTGAATGCACAAGTCGTAAAAAATTAACAAAAATTTATTCGTTCCACAAGAAATAAATTAAAATGCTGAAATATTTCTTCACAGATATTCGCACAATATCTCAAATGTTTAGCAAAAACTCAGTTCAAAACAGATAAAATAGTTCTATCTCACAGCGAAATTGCTACAATTAATACAGCATTAAGTAAACAAACAGCAGTTCGCTTTTTACAGCTACTAGTATAACAGCAACAACATCAACTACAACTCACTGAGATGAGGTGTTTCACCTCGGCTTTTATAAGCTTTTTAATTATCAGTAGAACAATCACGATTTTTCTAGATTTTTCTGGATGGCAACAGTAATTACGAGATATTTATTTATTAAGCATTAAATGCACGCGCTCTTTTATTTTTATTGTTATTTTTTTTTGACGTAGCTTTCTCTTCAAAAATCGTCTGCGTTGCTAAGGCAACATGAAGCGAATCTAATTACAATTCTAAATAAATTGCCAAATAAATGTGAAATTCGTAACATTATAATAAAAGATTATTATATGCGCAGTATTATATGCGCTACTCATCGGATATCCGATTTAAATATCAATCGAGTATAAAGACTTTCTCAGAACTACGTCTTGTTTGTAACGTATGATCCCTCTAAATTAAAAATACTATAATGGCCCGAATGGACAGCCTCATATTACAGAAAGCCATCCATTTTTAGAATATTTATAAGAAAATAAAAAAACTGCAAATAAGATGGCTCCATATACCAGCTTGCTATGAGGATGTCATTCGGCAAGAAAGACAATTAAATGATCTAACTCCCATACCATGATTTATATATATTTCTTTTCTTTTGAAGCAGAAGTTATACGATAAAGGATCGATTGTTGTATGTATTTTCTAAACTCTAGCCTGATAATATATGCTGCTGTTATTTCAGAAAATTTTGAGGGGGGGTATTTTTATCCTATATTCGGACCAATGCGGTAATTTTCGGAAATTTACCAATTTTTTTCAGTTCCAAAATGGAAGAGAAATAAATCTCTCTGTAACTAGATAAACAAAACAAGTGATAAAATGGTTTGATAATCAAAATATTTTATTATGACTTTTGTGGAGAAAGAATATCAGATTTCACTGTTACACATTCTCTCATTTTCAAATCTAATACTTATCTAAATTACCTTTAGGGTTTGAAATTAAACATTGAATTTGAGATGTTTCACCTTCAGTATAAAACACTCATACATGACTAAATTTATAATGCTTACTTTTTAATTCTGTATCTCGATAAAAGTTTTCAGAAAAAGACAAATGTCTATTTTGCAAGTTTTGAAGAAGAGATATTAGTTTCTACAAGTCTCAGACTTTAACATATATATATATATATATATATGATGTACTAGAATGTAGTCGTATCTCAAAGTATCAGACGATAAGTTTAAAGAAAAAACAGGATCCATTTATTAATTTCCATGAAAAACAGCATGAAGAAATAGTTAAAACAGCAGTTACAAAAATCAGATCCCCGGAGTAAATAAAAAAGTACAACTAATAACTTTTTGTTTTGAAGTTTAATCCATCGTTACATTAATGAAAAGACGTCTCGATCTAGTCTAGTCTGGACAACTATTGCTGGGATATTGCCAATTATGGGCAACTTATCCAGCTCACTGAGGAATTGCATAGAGCCCCTGACGTGCAATTTCCTTAAATTAAATAAAACCAAATATGCGGTATGAAAGAGATGCCGTTTGCATCGCAAGGTTGCAATAAACCAAAGTCCTGCAATGTAGAGAGAAGTCCTAACTAAAATCCTGACTGCGGCAGAGCCGCGTTAGTACATGTCTGCGTCCTAACCAGTGCACATGAAAGTAACACAATTTATTAAACTTTAGTTATACAATACAATACAATACAATACAAATACTGAATTAATACATGAAATATAACATAAAAAATGATAATAAAAATTGAAATTCTTGATTAAATATGATAACTAGGATAAATAACGAAAGCCTTAACAACTACTAAGTTGGGAAATTCAGATCCCTTCGAAAGTGAGCCGCATATGGCCTGATGTTGTAATCCTCATCTAAGGCTATGTAGTCTAGAACATGGGAACGTTGAAGATGTTTACATAATAAGGCAGATTTAAAGAAGTTGGCATTCATTCTATGTAAATAATGATTTACATATTCAATCCTCAGGTCTCTGTGTAAGGTCTCATTAGATACGTAGAAATGAGCATTTGTGATAAGTCTTAAGACTTTGTTTTGCGTAATCTGAAGTTTTTAAACGTCTTTTTTAGAGTAAGCCGCCCAGGCCGGCGAAGCATAAGAGAAAATGGGCCTTATGACAGCAATATATAAATGCCTTTTCTTTACTAAGCTTAAGCTTGAATTTTTTCCAATAAGTGGGAGTAGGCAAGTAATTACACTTAATGCTTTGCTTCTGACACGGTTAATATGGTCTTTCCAAGTTAGCTTATTATTGAGTGTCACTCCTAAGTATGTAGCCTTAGATACCAATGGTACCTCAGTGCCAAATAATTTAATCTTTTCATTAAGTCTTCTACATCTTTGTTTTCCTCTAATAACTAATAGTTCGGATTTTGCGGCATTTATCGATACACGCCAACGCGTACACCAATTTTCAATATCAGGCATGTAATTCTGCAGGGCACGTATCGCAAGGTCGGCCTTAAGTGATCTGGTAGCAATGGCGGTATCATCCGCGTAACATCCCAGATATTGTTGTCTCGTGCCTGGGAAAATCTGAAACGTAGAATGTATAGAGAACCGGGCCCAGAATTGATCCCTGGGGGACCCCTGCACCCAGTCTCATACAATCCGAGCTGTCTGAACCAATTGAAACATAAAAATTTCTGTCCTTGATAAATGAGTATATAATCCTTATAATTTCACTATTAAAATCAAGTTGTACTAATTTGTATATTAGCCCCTCATGCCAGACGCGGTCGAAAGCTTTCGCCACGTCTAGCATGAGTAAGCCGACACTGTGTTTTGTATGAAGGGCTTCACCAATGTACTCCGTCAGTCTGACCAGTTGCTTAGTAGTGAATAAACCACTACGGAAATCGAACTGTTCTGGCGGTAGTTTCTCCATATGAGGCTGTAGTCTTCTTAAATTTATTCGTTCATATATTTTCCCTAAACCGGGGAGGAGACTAAAACCTCGATATTCCTTGCGAGTCCTTTTATAATCTCTGGAAAGGCAGAGCTTCCAAGAAATGACGTCAGCCTCGTCAGCCAATCTAGCTAGCTTTAAATATTTCCAGAACATTCAGTAATTGTACGTATAGAAAAAGCGGGAACATCAATTTGACTACGGGGTTGCGAATTTAATTCCACGTACTTTCAAATAAAAGATCGTCGCCATTAAAATGTAAAGAACATGCATTTAGAATTGTGACTGGGGAAAAAATAAAAAGAAAAGACGAAATTTAAGTTAGGGTTTTAAGTGTATTTTTGATTATGGAATTTTATTATTACATATATATACAGTTGAAAGAAATATTTTGTGTAACAGTTAATTTTCTCTTTTTACTAGGAAATAATTACTGTTTCGTTTAATTAATATATCATGAATAACACTGTTAAAATTCCCTTTTATCATACCAATAAGTATATCATATTAGATTTCTGAAATTATATCTGCTCACTATTTAGTGATGGAATAACACTCGCTTTATTCCAGTGAATTCATTTCCATTCACGGTATTTGACTTTTGACGACCTGGTGTAAAAATTTATAATTCGATCATTTGTGACATTTTCGGACATGTGTCTCTTATTTACTAGGCGAAAGAGCTGTAATTAAAAAAACATCTTTTAAGGTTTACACTTTTTTCACCATGATGATTAATAAAATAAATCATTAATTATTCATGAATTACAGGGGTTAGATTGGTTTTGAAAGTGATTTAAAATCTCATTTTTTCGGCAGTTTGAGATAATTTCTTAAAACTAGATATCCCTTCGTATTTGTAACTGATATTAAGAAGGTATTCAAATATTATTCCACAAATATTATTCTTTGAATAACGGACTTGCGTCTACTGAAACTTTATCTATTATTATTTTTGTTGTGAGTTTCTTCTACGTTTCTTTTAGGAATATCAAACTAATTAAGCAAAAACAAAAGTCTGAGACATATGGCTAATCGGATAATCATTCTAAATGAAATACTGTCATTTAAAACGGGTATAAATTTCCTCAATGATTTAAAATTAATAAGTTTCCGACAAGGAACTTTCGTAATTGTGCTCAAAATCATCTTTTGGTTTAGGATGGTTTTTAAAAGTGACAGATAAACGTAAGATCCCACTGTTAGAAACCATCATTACTTAAACAGACTACTTTGAGTATACCTACGAAAATACGTTTGATTGCTCTCTGCCAGAACTTAATTAAATCATATCTTGATTCTGCCTAAGATGGCCCGAAAAATTGTAGAAAAACTACGTTAATTAGAAGCTCATCATACGCTATTCGATTATTCGTATAAACAGCCAGATGGCAAAATTAATTATTTGTCATATTTTAACACCAGTAAGCTTCATACGGTTCAAACATAAACATCTTTCATTGAAAAAGGAATCTTAAATTTTAGTATAAAACCTTTCTTCAGATTTAAAATAACACCAGAATTTTTTATTCTTAACATCATTTTCTATACACTTCTACGTAACGCTCATTGATAAATTTGCAATCTTTCTTAGACGATATTATGGTTGAACAGATATCCACTTTCTCTCTCAGTGCATAGCGATTAGAACTTTAATTAAAATTCTCGTTTTTCCATCTCTCAGCTTCCATAGTAAGGAGATATTTCTAAATTGCACTCAAAAACTAAAATATATAAGTAGAAATAAAATTAAGCTGCTAATTATTGAAAAATGATTAAAACAATTTCCACAAAGTTATCGTTTTAAATAAATTAGCGAGTTTTCCAGCTGATTAATCTCAAAATTAAGTAAAATGCATGGAAATTAAAAAATGACGAAAAACTTCTCTCATCTGTTTCGGAAAAACATGTTTATTTGGTAATGGTTCTTCTTTTGTATGGTTACCTTCGACAAAAATGCAAACTGTACATCTTGATCTCAAAGAATTTACCAAATTATTGATTACCTTTTGTGAAACTGCACAACACTCATCCGAAAATGTAAGTTTCAGGTTTTGGACGGTATGGGGAGCTATTGGACATACCGCAGTTCAGAGGTTTGAATGACAGACAAGTATTTCATCCATCAGCAAAGCTTCAGCCATATATTTCCTTACTCGTTCCATACCTGTGACCAGTTACAAAATCTCAAAAGAAACACGATCAACAATTTTTTAACATTTTGTGTGTTACCTTTATTTATTAAATATCATGTTCTTCGCACTTAAACCATAAAATTCAATTCAAGAGCAATATCGCAAATCAATTTTAAATTCAGGATATCCTTAGAATTTCCGATACACAATCTCATGCGCTGCAGATAAAAATGATTTTTTTTTCCTGTACAACGTTGCCATTGCTCGCTTTGAAATCCTTGAGTTTGTTAATCAAAAATTCGTTAATAGTTTACAAAATATGAAATCGATAATAAAACAAATTGCAAATTTCAAATTTGGACTTCCAGATGCCCACATTCGCAGCAGGATTGCGTCATTCAAAATTCGATGGCTCTAGATACCAGCGTTTTATCACAATGCGAGAATTATACATACATCTATTCATTATTTAATTTCTTTAAATATAATACAAGACTGCGAGATTTGGTGGCAACAGTTTAAAAAGTGATTCAGAATTTTAATGTTTCCGACGCAAAATCGCAAAACGAAAACAATAGTTTTTCAGGAACAAAGCTCCTTTGGACTAAAAATATGCGCAGAAGTCAAAGTTTGCAATAAGCTGAAAGTAATAAATGAAATACTTAAATAATCACACCATTGTATATTGAGGAAAACCTTTAATTAGTGATCTTTAACAATTTTTCAAATTATCTTTAATTTCGGCTAGCAATGTAGCTAAACATGAATTAAGAAGAATTATTATAATTTCCTTTTCGTTCTATATTTCAAAACCGTGACTGTTAGAGCTATTGAAGAATGACAGAGAAATGAAAAGTGATGAAAACACAACATAAGCATAATTAACTGCAGAAGATGAAGATGCAAAAGCAATGTAAAAGGCAGTTTTTCCCATGGATACATGCGTGATGTCTCGAGCATATTCAAGAAAGATTAAAATAACTTTAACTAATAAAAAACCTAAAAAAAATCTGAAAGATTTCAGATTTTAAATTACGTCCAAAGGCGCGATTTTTTAACGTTTCGTGTGCTACCTTCTTTTATTAGATATCATGTACTACGTACTCAAACCATAAAATTCAGTTCAAAATCAATATCGCAAAATCATTTTAAAATGAATATATCTTTAGAATTTCCGTAAGTCTCGTGCGCTGGAGATAAAAATGTTTTTTTTTCCGTACAGTGTTGCCATTGCTCGCTTTGAAATCATTTAGTTTGTTAATCAGAAATTCGTTGAAATGTTACAAAACATAAAATCGATAATAAAGCAAATTTCAAATTCAAAATTAGGGCTTCCAGATGCCCATATTCGCAGTAGGATTACGTCATTCAAAATTCGATGGCTCTAGGTTTTATCACAATGCGAGAAACATGCATACATTTATGCAGATTTTTCATTTTTTAAAATTTAATGCAGAGCGATAACATTTAGTGGCAACAATTTGAAAAGTGAAACGGGCATTCAGAGTGAATCGACGCAAAATCGCAAAACGAAAGTAATAGTCCTTCGGGACTAAATCCCTTTGAACTAATAATTAATAATGAGGGGATAAAAAGTTTAGTAAAAAATTAGAAATTCCGATTTCTAAGAAACTGAATTACCAGTTTTAGTACACATTGAAATATATTGAAATTCACAATGAAAAGTGAGATAATAATAAGAGAATCTGCTCAAGTTGCGAAAATAGACATCAGTGCCGATACACACACTTCAGTAACATAATAGTTTCATAGGAAATTTTGCGTAGTGAGCAGAAATGCAGACAAACTAGAAAAGCGGTTCTCTTAAAATGAAATCAACCGCAGTTTGGAGTTCACGAACAAAGTACTTATTTCCAGTACAATGGCCTCACAAAACAATATCTTTAGGCCTTCAGGAATTCAGGCATGAATAAAAACAAAAACTACCTCCCTGAAAAAACAAAAAACAAAAAAAACTGTAATTTTAACACAGTATAATTAGGCATTTAACATATTATCTTACATGTGATTTGTGAAAGTATGTGGAATTATTTAAATGCAATAAAACATTCTGCTTAAATATACTTAAATGAAATTTGCTGTTTTCTTATTTTGAATATGACTACAGGAAATGCATATGTGAAGGAATACTTTTATGGATCATCCAAGTGCAATATAAATTTTTCATATACTGAAATGAGAGTGAGTAATTAGAATCGAAAATATATTCACTCGATTCCAAATTACAAATTCTTTACACAATCTAATCAGGAAAGAAGAATCTAATCAAGGGAGAAAAAAAAAGAATCTTTCATTTTTCATGGGCGTGATGTAATAATTTTAGAAGAACTCTATACACTCCTTCACACGGGCAAACATTATGTTAAAATGGAATTCGATGTACTGAGACAGGCCATTTAAGCATGCAAACACTATTCTTCGGAAATGTTTCCCCAGTTTGAAAGCGTGAATAGCTTTCACAGGAAAAGAGCGAAAACGTAATTTAATGGCAAGCGTGTTGCTTTACTTAATAATCTCGGTCATCGACGTGTCGGAATTTTTCATTACTTGTAGTCTTTTTACTTTATTTGTCTAATAAAAAAGTGAAAAGAGGTATTTTTGTAGAAACAACCTTTTGCTGCCAATTTCATTTTATTTTCAAATATAGATAGGAAATAAAAAAACAGAGCAAATATTTTTAATGTTTTTATTGCGTTTTGAGAAGAGCTGGTTTCCGATTTTTTCATTGTGTTTAATTCCGCAACGTAGAGATATTTTTGCTGTCGTTCGTGACAAAAGTATTTCCGAAACGCTGGTTAAAAATCATTGCTTTTTTATTTGATATACTTTTCAATACAGCAAATTATTAAGTTAATATAGCACAATAGAAAGAGAGCGAGAAATACACAGATATGTTTATGTATAGGAATTCGTCACGTATATTCGTCAAAATTTATTATAACTTCTTCGAAAATATTTTTACACAAAGTACTTTTCAGATTGTACAAAGTACAAAGTTCACTTTTTCCGACTGTTGAAATTAAAAATTTAATTAATTTTGATACTAAGCACTACACTTTGTTTCCGTTCACAGAACTGAATCGAACTAAAACATCATTCAGCTTAACTGTTTGGCGAATAGCATTTGCAGTTCCATTTTGGATTTGTAATCCAGATAATTCGAACTTTTTTCATTTTACAAATTTTTAATTTTTACTTCACTATATTTAATTAGTACATTAGAAATTTTCTAATTATTTTTATATTATTAATCAGTTTAAAATTCATTGTTAATCTAGTGTCATTACTTAGGACATGTTAGGCTTAACACCAGTCTTAATGCTACTGGCCATGTCGAATCAATAGTTTTTTCGTTTCCAAATGGTTCTTGCTCTAATGTTACAGATTTACGAAATACATCTTCTTTTTATTTTACGGTTTTTATAAACAAATGCTTTTAATTTTTACTATTTTTTCACATGTGGGATTACTCTGTTCACATGTTTTGTTTTTTATACTTGATCTGCTTAAAAAGAAAATAAATGTCATTTTTAAGCCGTTTTAAACTTTTGATGCTATAATTTTGGAAATTTTTGTATGTTATTACTTTTCCATGTGTTGAATTGCTTGTGTTTACTCGTTTTGCATATTTAGACTACTTGGTATGCTCAAGAAAAAAATCTGATGTGAACACCATATGACGTCCTTGTACGGAATATTAAATTATACGCATTTTGCATTTCATTTAAATTTATTGGATTGGATTAAATCTACTTCGTCGATAGCGCATAAACCACAATAGAATAAATACACTCTTTAAAATTCACTTTACTTCTTTATCATAGCGACATTCTGCCGCTAGGTTCAGCGTTACATCTTATTCATTTTGAATGCACAAAATTTATATATATCATCTGAATAATTATCTAATCGTTGCCACATGCCCTATTCAAAGACTATAATAAATCTAAAACGATGCATAAAAATTAAACAACAAAAAAAAAGAAAGAAACAGTTTTTCACAGACGACTGTGATCGATCACCACTGTGGATTAAACTTCTAAACAACTTATGATAGAATTCAGTTTCTAAGCTACACAGTTGCAGTTTGACCGGGGTTAGAAACCAAGCAAAGAAATTAGCTTCAAGCGGATTACTTAGATTTCTCCATATATAAAATAAATATGAGCTTGTGTCTGTTAGGTAACAATCTACGAATCATAAAAGCTAAAATCCACGGGGGAGGCATTTGAAGTAGCTGAGGCATGGTTAACAGAACAGCATTTACGATATAACAGCTTTAGGTTGAATTTTCAGAAATTCGAATGCTTGACTATGAATGTATTTCGGAAGGTCTTAACACGGTGAATTTAGCAGTTTTAAGATCACAATCATACCATAATGTTAAGAAGAAAATAAGACATAATAGTGATAATACATAGAATTAATTTTTGCATTTGATTTCATCTTATAACTGCGTTTTTGGCGTATGCAAAGCTTCCTACTATAGACAATTTATTTGAAAAACATGTACCCTGCTACTGGAACCACTTTAAAAAAAAATTGAAACTTAAACGTTTTAGGAAATCAGTCCCTGTGGCAATTTGATGAATAAAACCAGGCTTCATTTTTAACGTGACCTTATTTTTCTATTTTTACTAGGCGAAATATATCTTCTAAAGACATCGCCAATTCATCTTCCTCTCAAGTCAGTGTTTTCTTTGAAGTCGATGAAATGCGACTCGTGAAGTTTGTTTCAAGGTCAAGATCCTGGTAAATTATTTTGTTGGCTGAAATTTTTAATACATTTGCCAATATGTTTTTGGCTGGAATATTATTTTTAACAGCCTCGCTTGACTAATGTTTTGAATGTTTACTTAATTATTTGGCATATCTAGATGAAGACTTTAGGATATGAGTTTTCTTTAAAGAAGGAAAACTCCATTCTCCAACTTCATATTTGATTACAGTATGTAGTCCAAACTTATATATTCTCAATTTTTAGTTTGACCTTAGAAAAAAAAGAACTGTTTTTTATCGGAAAAATATGCAACATACCTTTGGAGCCTTTTGTCTATTTTTAGTGGCATTATAATTTTAAATAATAAAGACAAACTTCTAAAAGTTTTAATATCATTGTTAGAGAAGAAAAAAATGCATGCCGAATTTAAGTAAGAAAAGAACTTAATAATTCTTTATTATGAAATCTACCTAATTTCCTATAACGATTCTGCTTAATAGAAATATACTTAAAAGAGTAAATGAAGAAAGCGTTTACGATGAACGCAATGCGACACTGTATAAAAGGAGTATATGTTTAAACAGTTAAGTGAATATTTCTAAATTAAGGTAATTTTCGCTTATATTAAATAAAATTATAATTATTAATTAAAATTAATGACGAATGTCTGTCCAGAATATGATTTCTTCCACTTTCGAGGACTTTACACCTAACGGAGGCTATATTCAAAAGAATTCAGCACTTTGGTAGTCTCGATCAAAATGATTTCGCATTTATGCCTTATTAATGCCCGCGCTGATTTTATCTGATCGTTGTTCACAGCTAAACGCCCTTGTGCTGACTACGTATTACCTCGGACTTGCTAGCAATTATATTTTGTTGTTACTGATTTTCAGTTATTTTTCTTGAGGACAGTTTTGTGATTTCACGCTTTTACTGCACACCCACACGCAGACACAGAAACCTAGACACCTACACAAGAATTTCCTTATACCTACTAAGAAGAAATCCACCTACACGGTATTTAAACATGTTTTTGAACTTAGACAATTTTTTTCTGCTTCCTCACAACTTACAAATAGCAAAGCTTATCACCGGAATTAAATTTCTGGGCTGCAATTCTTTTGTATTAGAATTTTAGCTAGTAGATCCCGTAATTTGAACTATTAAATAATTTGATATTATGCAACGATTTTATCTTGCTTTTATCAGATTAATGTTTGCACGAATTACTGCAGAAAAATTGACGGCAGGCTGTCTATTACATTTTTTCCCAACGGCCACTGAATTTAGATGCCTAAGACCAGTTCCTAAGATTATAAATGTTTTTTTATTTTTAGATTATTGATCCAGCGTTCTTTTTGTTTATTTGATATGCTATTTTGTTACTTCACAGAACGAATGTTTATAGAAATTTGAAGAAAAAGAAAAGGAAACTAATAGTAATGTATTAATTATTTATTTCTTAACATTGTTCTTGAATACAACGTGAAGTATTCAAAACTTTCTGTAACATTGATGGATGCTATGGAAAATAACAAACATAATTTTATAGTTCAGCATTGATGTTTCTTGCAAATGTGTAAGATCTATATATGGATTACCTATAAAATACTATATATGAATTACATACAAATTTCCGCTCCACAACTTTTTCAGAAAAGTGAACGAAACAAACTCAATGAATACACTGTATTTTAAGTATGTTCATTATAATGCAGATTTTCAATTACAATGCCGAAAATCGTCTTAACAGTTATATATATATATATATATATGCACATACCCTTTTTTCATGTAACGTATTTGGTGATGTTCGGTTGATAAGTGCAAATGCTAAATAAAATTACCGTTGTTAATTAAAAACGTTTTCGCTGAGAAGTTTGTTTCCGTTCGTCCGCAGTTATTAAAAGAAACTGAGAATCTATGTGATTTTAAATGAGTGTCGTCCACGACAGGATTGAATGGATATTGAAGGAAACGAAACAGCGGATATTGAAGAAAACTCACATAATAGGTTCTAGATGTTCCAAAAGGAACAATCTAAATTAGCTAACGAAACGAGTGAAATTTTATTGTTTAACCAAAAAATGCCAACAACTGTTTTGCAAACGATAATGTTGAAGATTGTTCACAATGGTAAAACGGAACTTGCGCAAGCGCTTTTTTACAGTGGATCTCAATGATCTTATTTACAAAAAGACATAATATACAGACTAGATTTAGTCCCATTACATCAAGAGACTTTGAGCCACAGTCTCCTTGGAGGTGTTGAAACTGAATTTAAGGCCCATAGTATTTTTGATACCGAGATACAAAATATGAAACACAAATTAAAATACAAATTTTCAGTTTCAGATAAAGAAAAAATTTGTTGACACCTTCCTAGAGTGAAATTCAGGCATATATATTACTCTCATCGAAAACATAAAATCAGTGATTCTAGAAAAATACACCAGATTTCGAACAGTTGATGACGGTTAATGTCATTTGAATCGACAAAATCCTTATTGTTACTGACACAAAATTGAGTTGGAACCATCTAGGGAAATAGGTCTGAAGTCTATTCGACTTCGAATGATAGTCAACGGATTCTTGGAGATAATAAAGCTAAAGCAGAAAAGAGGCTTTTCGCCAATACACGAAGACCTGAGAAGATTCGATATTTTTAGGAATATGATGGCATTATTAAAAGCTGGCAAGGAAGAAATAATCAACATAGCTCCAGATAATAGTGAAACTGGTTACTATCTATTTCATCAAGTAGTAATCAATGATTCCAGTCTGACTACAAAAGTTCAACCTGTATTCAATGCATCGCTACATGATGAAGAAAGGGAGTTCCTTGAAGCTTGTCTTGAAAAGAATCGAGTTTAATAAAAATTCTTCCAAAACTTTTAATGCAATTCCAGCAACATACAATTAGTGTTACTGCTGATATAAGGAAAGCCTTCCTACAAATCAGCTTGTCTTCAGTACAGAGACTTCTTGAAATTTCTGGGGTGGAAAGATACAGATCAAACCAAAACTGTTACCTGCAAACATTGTTGTGACATTAGCGGCATTTCGACAGTCCATTCCTGTTGGGAGCAACGATTTCTCACCATTTGGATAATGCTCCACAAAGTTTCAGAAAAGCAGCGCTTAGATTGAAGAAATCCTTTTATGTCGATAATTTTATAGCTAGTTTCGAAACCGAAGAGGAAGTAATTACTTTAAAAGAAGAATCTCAAACTCTGATGATTTCAGGAGGTTCTGACTTAAGAAGGTGAGTTGCTGCACCATTTAAAATCAGAATCATGACTTCCAATCAAAAGGTCATTTCAATTCTGGGACTCTCATGGATATTGAAAATGATATATGTCTATAAGAGTCCATTGAAATGATGAAAATGATGTCTATTAAAATTTAACACTTTCAGATGTTTTTAGAGTGGCCATACAAAAAGATCTCTGTTCAATATCACAGGTGATATTCGATCCTATCGGATTTACTAATCCAGCTACGTTATTTCCAAAACTGATCCTGCAAAAAACATGAAAGATACAACTTTCTTGGGATGAAAATCTTCTACAAGGTATACAAAGGTATGTGTCAGGCTTGTTTCAAAGGGATAAATTTGAAAGGTTTATCCTACGTTTTTAACAATTATCTTTAGTTTAAGCTACTTTCATATCCCTATTATTTTCAGCTTACAATTTCCTACCAGAATGTGCTTTTAGAATCGCGTTTAATGCAAATGAGTAAGAGTAGTATTTTAGTCGAAGTTCCACTGACTGAGATAGAGAGCCAGTTTCTGAGCCAGAGAGCCAGCGCGCGTTCGCTTTTTGGCTACGTCTCTCTAAGCTATTACTACGCTCGGCGTCAAGTCATTGTCGCTCTTAAATTGACAACGTGCCAAGTGTAGGTTTGGAGTGACTCGTCTGTAACTCTGACTTGGATCAAAGAAATTTCCACTGAAGTATCTTCGTGGTAAATCGTGTCGCTGAAATAAGGTGATGCACAAATCCGGAAGACTGGCATTATGTACCAGGCTCAATCAATCCAGGAGATCTTCTCTACAGAGGGTGCGATGCAAAAGCATTGCTAGAGATCAGACGGTGGGAGGAGTCCGATTGGCTTAACCAGTAGCCTGAGAAACAACCAAGGGACTTGTTGTCGAAGTATTTCCGGATACAGATCAAAAGATATAAGATATAAGAGTGGTAAAATAAACGCGGCTAGCGAGGAAATATTAAGATCCATCCAAAACCTGTATTCTTGAGAATTGGCTCGTCCCCTAGAGCAACAGCTAATTTATCTCAGCATTTTTAATCTCAAGTGTCGTCAAATCCAAATCAAGACGCATATCGTAGAAGATTTTTCATACTACAGACAGCCCTGGATCGTCAGACTGATATATCAAGGATAGTTGAGCCTCTTACCGAGTTTTCTGAGCCGGGCAGACCTAACACCACTAGAGTAGAAAGACAAGTAAAACTTCCTCATCGGTTGAATCTCTGATGTGTATAGAGATTATGTCGGAATTTTAAAAAATTGCAAGGTGGAGGATGTTCAGAAACATGAGCAAATTCAGTGAGTGCAATGTAGTTTAATAAGCTCAATATACACTGGTGTGCAAAAATTAAGGACGAGACGGTTTTTTCAATATAACTTTGTACAAAACCTTTCCAAATCAACACATTTAATACCGTAAGATCCCCAATACGTAAGGACATGAGTAATGTAAGCAACACTTACTAAAAGAGAAATTAGAGGAATAAAAAGAAGCTTTATTGAAAAAGTAGCATGGAGCGCAATGCGACTGAAGGCCGAAACATCCCTGTGATGGGTGTCCAGCAAGAAACATCCGGTCTTTAATAGGGGATATGATCTCCCCTGACTGCTAGGCAGGTTTCACATCATTTGTGCATGCTGGATATGTGGTTGTTAATGAGCTGTTGAGACACTGCTGCTCGTTCCTCTTGTAGCACCAATCGCAGTTTCGGAATCGTTACTGGCGATAAGTTACGTGCTGCCACGGGTCTCCCTAGTAAGTTCCGTACATGCTTGACGGGATTTAGATCCAGAGACCTTGCCGACCAATCCATGTGTTCAATATCTTCACTCTCCAACAGCTCTTCGACAGTAACTGTGCGATGAGGTGGAGCGTTGTCGTCCATGAAGAGGAACTGAGGACCCATAGCCCTTGTGAAAAGACGCATGTAAGGAAGAAGAACCTCGTTACAATAGCAGTCCCAGGTGACGAACCTCCTTGGGAGATATGAAGGTCGGTCCGGCTACCAAGCATTATGTCTGCTCGAACGAGAACTCCGCGACCTCCAAAACAGTCCCTTTTGATGATGTTGAAGGGGTTATTGCGTGTTCCCCGCTCTGTCCAGATGTGTATGTGTCTAGAATCGCAACTCAGACTAAATCTGCTCTCATCTGTAAAGAGTACTCGTCCCCATTCATTGTCTCTCCAATTCCGGTGTTCCCGGCACCACAGAGAACGCCTTCTCCGATGGGCAGGCGTTAGAGGTACACACCGTACAGGGCGTCGTGCAAACAGACCACCACCGTGCAGTCTTCTGGCCACGGTAAAACGCGATATCGGTCGTCCAGTCGCCTGTGTCGTGTGTCTAGCGATTTCTCCCGCTGTCTGCCGCCTGTTTCTTCTGGCCTGTAAGGCAATATACCGGTCATCTGCGGGTGTGGTTCCTCGTGGACGACCACTACTAAACCCCCGGATAGCTGTTCCTGTAGTTTGAAATTGCCTCCAAAGTCGTGAAACGATGCTGTGAGCAATTTCGAAATCTGCAGCCACACTTGTCACACTGCGGCCTTCCTCCAACTTCCCAATGAAACGACCTCGGGTAAAAGCATCCAGATGCCGTCTAACAGATTGATTATTCGCCATTTCTCGCTGAGGCAGCAACTCGGTGTGATTTTAACTGCTATACGGCGTGCAATCTCTTTGCCAGAAATACTGATCTTACACCTACAACATGCTTTATACTACTCAGACACTCCCCCATTACGTCTACCTGCATATCTGCGCATGTGCTACCGTACATCACCTTACTTAATCTCCTGATTGGTCTTTCTGTCCGCTCTGCCTCTTCGTTCAGCTGATATGATCTTTTTCGACTTCGTCCTTAATTTTTGCACACCAGTGTAATGTAGATCTTTTGTGGGAACAATTATGTTGTTTGTTTTTTATGTATATTTTTTCCATGTAACGTACATGGTGATGTGCGGTTGATGTGTGTAAATGTTAAATAATATTATCGTTGTTAATTACAAAAGTTTTCCTGCGAAGTTTGTTTCTAGTTTCAAGTTGCAGTTATTGAAATAACTAAGAATCTAAGTGATTTTAAATATCAACGTCTTGAAATATACGCCTGTTATATACCACAAAATGTACTGGAGTATAATTACAAAACTACTGAAGTTTTCATAAATCGCTACACAACTAGCTTTTTGTTTTGAGCCTTCTTCTCTAGTCGTCAAAGTATTGTTCATGAATGCCTTTAATTCCAATCCGTCTACATGAATATATTTGTCATCACTTCTGTAGAAACAAAATCTATACGTCGCTCCTGCAGCCGCTGGCAGTCGACTCCAACATAGAAGTGAACTGTGTTATAACCCAACTCATGCTCGCGCACATGTGATGTTGTCAAAATATTGCGCATTTTTTTTGGCCTAACTTTGAGATTCTACAGTGGCTCAATCACGATTTCAATTTAAATTTTTTTTGTATGCTTTATAATACTATCCTTTAACTAGCAAACAAGCATAATCGAAAACTATAGCTTCAGAGGTTATGGAGATATAATCGTTCTAGTAAGACATAAGTAATTCTAGTAAGTTTTCGTCTTAAATTTTTTTTATCCCGAGACAGACACTCAAAAACGTAGTCCTACGTTGAAACTCCTAGACAAGTGCATTTCATTTAGTGATGGATTTTATGTACGAGCTTATTTATCTCTTTTGTATACAATGTAACTAATCGTATCCACAACCGTTTAATTTTACTGTAATCAATACAGAAGTGTTTTCATACAACTATGTAAAATTTACAATACTAAGGATACAAGCTTCATATTATAGTTGTTCGGTGCACAAGTTTAAAAAAAATATTTAGCTCCCAAATATCCGTATAAAGAATGTAATAAATTAATTCTTAAAAGCTAATAGATTTTAAAACTTTCCAAATTTACGAATATCTTAAAATTATGAATGTGTACGTAGGTCTAACTGGTTTTAAATCTTTCAGTTAGAATAGCAGATTTGTAATAAGTTGTGGGGCAGCTAAAACAAAACTTTATTTATGAAGGTACCTAAAATTCATAACTTGTTAAACTATACATAGGTTTTCAAAGAGGCTGAACTTTTTCATTACTTAATTTAACTTTTTTCAAAGTGAGAGAGAGAGTATTACCACAGTGTAATTGTATAAAAAGATATAAACTAATTCTGTAACACCGCGAATTTCATGTTTCTCACATAAATGCAAGAAACACCCTCTTAAAAGCAGGAGTAGATATAATCACGATATAATCCAATCATAATTATTTCTTTCTTAACATAGCAAAAATGTATAATATAGGTAAAATCTGTTACATTATGTTCCGAAATACATAGAAAAGATGAATTCTAATCCATGCCAAGAGAATAAACACATTATAAACAGGATGTATGAAATTCTGCGAGTAATGAAAAATAATTCTTTTGTTTTATCCCTGAGTTTCGATTTGGTTTTACGTCTTATTTTGCTATGTAACTTGCCTTAATTTAAAGGTATTACAACATCAGTGTTAAAAGATCTATTTAAAACAAATTTAACTAATTATGTGTGTTTTTAAACAGGCTCTTCTAATGCCAAATGTTTCGGTACATTTATGTTTCCATGAACGAAAATCATAGAGAGGCTTATCAATCCTTGGTAAAAACTGTGTCATATAGCTTTGAAAAAGAATTAGTTCATGCAAATTTAAAGATAATTTATTGAAAGGCAATGATCTGATGAAACAATCCCTTTAAGCCTCAACAAATCATAATCTCCATATGTAAGTTAAACCAAAAACGGTTACATTAAGCTTCGAAATGGAAACCGTTTTAGAAAAGTGTATGATAGTATTACGTATATTATCCGCGATTGCTTTCCAGCGCGTATTCTACTTTAGTTGGGAAAAAACAATCTGAACGCCAACTATTATTTATTTATTAAAAGTGGATGGGTATGATTTAGAGAGATTCCAAAAAAGCACATTGTTTAAAGAAGATGCACGTACATTATTCTGAGTATTTTGTTTTGCATAATCATCAACTAACTAAATGTATTTCTGTGGATGGACTGAAATGCGATAAGAGAGAAAATACGAATATTTTCCGACGCGTTACAACATGAGCCAAACTATTTTCTACAGATGATATATCCGCCAACGTTATATGTTGAACACCATTAAATTAAATTGCTGTGCTTATCTCTTAAAAGTTTGCTCTTGCTTAAAGCAAATGTTTTTAAAGTGTGTCAAGTTATTAGTCCAAAGGGGCTTTGTCCCTGAAGGACTACTGTTTTCGTTTAGCGATTTTGCGTTGAATCACTCGGAATGTCCGTTTCACTTTTCAAATTGTTGCCACCAAATATTATCGTCCTGTATTATAGTTGAATAAATTAAATAATAAAGAATCTGCATAAATGTAATTATGTTTCTCGTATTGTGATAAAACAACGGTATCTAGAGCCATCCAATTTTGAATGACGTAATCCTACTGCGAATATGGGCATCTGGAAACCCAAATTTGAAATTCGGAATTTGTTTTATTATTTATTTCATATTTTGTAAAACTTTGAAGAATTTTTGATGAACAAACTCAAGGATTTCAAAGCAAGCAATGGCAACGTTTTATGGAAAAAAAAAACATTTTTATCTCCAGCGCGTGAGACTGTGTATCGGAAATTCTAAAGGTATCATGCTCAATTTAAAATTATTTTGCGATATTGCTCTTGAACTCAATTTTATGGTTTAAGCACGAAGAACATGATATTTAATAAATAAAGGTAACACACAAAATGTTAAAAAAACGCCCTTTTGACGTAATTTAAAACCTGAAAGCTTTCAGATTTTTTTATTTATTTTTTTAATTCTTTTTTTATTGAAATACTTAACTTAAAATACATACTTCTTATGCTCAGAAAACCTTTACAACTGAATATGCTGATAATGAAAATACGTATTCTTGTGGGAAATATCAAATTGGCGAAGATAACTTTCTAGAAAATTAAATTAAATTTGTGTTTAGATAAACTGTGAAAGGAAACGAAAGTAAGTTGCTCCAGTGTGCCTAAAAATCGAATGCATGTATATAGTCTTATTTACTGACGTTCTTGCTCAAATATATTAAACTCTGATATCAAAGAAAAGTAATATATAGAACAAATGCTACGAAATATTGGCAGAACACACTAGAAAATATAATTTTTCCATGTTATTCATTCCAGACAATTTAAAATGATTTTTACATGATCTTTATTTTAATAAAGAATGAAGAAATGTAATAAAAACATATACATGATATTATTTTTTATTTCTTAGTTTCGCTAATATTGTTACGTTCATCAGATTGTTTATTAATTTCGCCAATATTTTTACATTCATTAGTATTGCAAAAATGACTGACTTTAATTGCTTTGAGTCTCATTCTTTAAAACGAATACAGTACGTGAATTCAGTATTTTAAAAAATGCTACCTTTAAATACATCTTTACAAGAAAAAGTATTTCGCAATACAAATTGAGGCGTGTCGAATATAATCTCAGGTCTTAGTTATTTCGAAAAGGGCCAAAAGTAAACGAAATTCAAACTTCAGTTTTAAACATTGTCCGTATTTATAACCAGCAGCAAAGTTACAAGATCGAACAACGTTCAGCCGCTACGCACTGAAAACAAAACTTGGAATAAATCTAAAACTTCAGTTTCAGTTTTTTGAGAAAATATATCATTCTATTGCTCCAAAGACCTAAATTATACCAATTTGGGGTATTTCTGTATGCGTGAGTGTATGTCTCTAAATGTCACCAAAGGAAGTGGTTTAAACTATCCTCGTTTATCTGCCTAGCTAGACAGGAAGAAGGCATCAAATATTTGTTTCGAAAATTATTTTCTTTTCACTCTTTTCTCAATATGAACGTCTTTTCGTAGCTAGACATGAAAGAATAAATAGCCTTTATTGTGTGGTATTTGGTGAAGGCATATCGAAGAATGACATGTAATTTCAAAAGATATCAATCCTCGATCATATTCTAATTTACATTATAAGGTATTTCTCCCACCTTCTTCGCATGCCTTGGTGGTGTAGTGGTTGGCGCGCTCGGCGCGTTTTCGAGGGGCCCGTGGTTCGGGTCCCGGAGAAGGCATTCCTCATTTTTTTGATTTTTCGTGTCTTCTGATTCCAAATAATCTAATGACTCTACAAGTAGCGCCCGAACAAAAAAATGTGGAGGAGGATGAATCTACACCACCGGGATTTGGCGTTTAAAACAGGGAAGTACATAAGGTATTTCTCCCGCTTTCTTCACGTGCCTTCGTGGTGTAGAGGTCGGTGTGTTCGAGGGGTTCGTGGTTCGGGTCCCGGCGAAGGCATTGCTCATTTTTCAAGTCTTCTGCTTTCGAATAACATAATGACTCTACAACATATGTAATTAAACATTAAGCCAATTGTTAAAATGGCATCTGCGTTCACTTGGTTTTAAATAGATTGGTAACGGGTACCGGGGCCAATGCTTTATAATAAATGTCACAAAATTTTGTAGTTACGAATGAATGAAAAAACTGTAAAAGCTCTTAAAAGTAATGACGATAAAAAATTAAAGGATACATCTTTCATTCCAAACAATGACAGTTTTCTGTTTCTAAAATTTTTATTAACTGTTTATACTATAAGCAACTGCAACAATAACTTTTTCCAATTAGATTTTTAGATCCTTCCAAAAATATCTATCGGACTTTCTCATTTAGTATTTAAAAATGACAGCTTACAAATAAATCACCAAAGCGCCTTTTCATACTTTAATGGAAACCTAATTTCTGTCTTTAACCTATTTTGTTAAAGAAAGTTCCTTTAAAGTTTTTGATTATTATCATTTATTTTGCACTTTTGTTTCTAAGCAATTTACTAACGTAAATTTATAACAGCTTTTCTCTGTTTAATACAGCGAAATAATGCGTTTTGCTTTTTTTTAGTCTTTAAATTATTGGAACATTTCTCCTTTTCCATGGAATGATAATAGCCTTTTGTGTGGTGAGTGAATATATACAGTATACAGGGCGAGGTAGAAGCAATTAAAGAACTAATAACTTGAAGATGTATACTTTAATTGAAAAAAACTAAATTATATCTAAAATAATGGTAAAAAACATGGAAATTCTTTTCAATGCTGTTTTGAAGATAACATAGTTGAGCTTCATTAAAGGTAAGGCACATATATGAACGTTTTCTGACGTTATAAATGACCTTCCTTATTAGTTTCCTCAGCAAATTTATTGGAACTAGATGAATTTCTTTTATATTGATGATGTTAAAGATGTCTTTCATTTCTTACAGAATATGAAGCTGCTGAACGTAGATCTGATACTTCAAATAGCGCCATAGTAAAACATTGCATGCTGATAAACCAAGCAAACATTCCAAAACGAGAGATGACATAATGCGGAAACATTCTTTGCATGATTACCAGTGGTTTCTGAGGCAACATGCGTGGGTTCTTTACTTCCCAGTATCTGATTATTGACATACTCGTTCAGTGAAGTTGAACTTCATCAGACATTATCAGCTGATACAGGAATGGCGGTGTTTCTTGATCATTTGCAAAATGTACTCTGTTCGATGCTCTTCTGACTAACGCTACGTAATATTACAAGCTTACTGCTACTATATTCAGCAATGTGTGTTTCACCACGCCACCTACAAAGATGTGTTCGTGGCTCCAAATTTAAATCGTCTGAATCTTTTTATCCAACCCTATATTAGTATATTTGTGGGTTCACGTATTTATACGCTTCATGATAGCAATACATATTTAGCTGTAATGCGCGTCAAGAAATAAGAATACATGCTTTAGCATTATTTTTTGCACTTACAGCTTTTAGTCAAAACAAATATTGCGAAAAGTCCAGCCGCGAAAAGATAGCTTCCCCGCACGGAATTTTTAGGGTTTCTAAAAAAATGGCAAGGAAGATAGGGTTGCCATATTTCGCGTGGTTCGCCTATTTGGCGACAAAATAGGCGATATGCCGTAGACGGTTTAAGAACATTCTAAAACGATTTCTTACCGGTTTGGCCCAGAATGTTCTTGAAGGCAGGTCAAAAGTTACATAAAGCCTGCCTGTAAGCGGAATAGCAGTCTAGTGTCTCGTCAGCGGACCGTAAAGTGCATCGGGAGCGTGCACCTAGTCTAGTGTCGAGCTGGTGCATCGAGAGTCTGTATCGTTGAGGCTATGGAGTGCATGGCGAGTTGTAGAGTCTCGAGAGTACGTTGAGGTCCGAGAGCGACAGAGCCGAGTCGGGAGCCATACTCTAGCGCTTTGCCATGAAGCTGTCCTCATCGTTATAGCCTGATAGCCTGAAGACTGTGTTGTTGATTGTTTCAGCGTGTTTGTCGTAACTTTTCGACGACTGTAAACGTGTTTTTGGAGCTGTTCTGAGTAACACTGGCTAATAAATTGTCTTTTCATTCTTCATCAAGTGTTGTCGTTATTCACTAAAAATTCACGAACCCGTAAGAACGCAACAATGAGATCCCTTGATTCTTGTTACATTTTAAGTAAATTTTAAGAAAAAAATGTAGGTAAATACTTACTTTTCTGGTAGTAATTCTGAAAATTTTATTTTTTTATAATTTTATCCTAATTTCCCCAAAATAATAGTGCCGTTATCTGTCACCTAAGCATATTGTTAACTGTATATTATGATCTGCCTGTTTTCATGAATACTAGTGTCCAGTTGAGGGTATGAAGGCCTAAATTCAAAATCTGTCAGCTAAAGATGTGGCTATTAGAATTAGAATTAGTTATGCAATTTATGTATGCGATAATTACCTATTTAATACCTAAACGACTTATTTAATACCTAAACCGTGTAATTATTCCATATAGTATGATAATTAAACTCCTGTTCTAAAGTTTCATTTACATAGATATCCGTTTATAAGAACCTACTAAATTTTATAAGAAAATATACTAAAATGGTAGTCTTATTTTCAAGTATATATCACATTCTCTCTTAATCAGAAAAGCAAGTGTATGCTGCATTTCCCTAAAACTTATTTTGAACAGTTCCAAAATGTTTATCGGAAACTGTCTCGAAATTTGCACAGGTTTTTAAAACTGTTGTGGAACTGTTCATGAGTTTTAAATGAATGAAATTTAAATACAAATTTGAATATTATTCCATATATTTGTAAAGTATATCTGTCAATGATGAACCATATTTTGAAAAAAAAAAACAGTTTATGACGTTTTTATTAAGAGATTTTACACTACAGCTTTTTTAATTTAAAATAAGGCTCTTCGTCGGAGAAAATAAATATAACGAGCTCTTGAAAGCTTTGTTTGTCATTTCTTTCGTTTTGTAATTAACATTCAAAACGAAATGTGAACATACATCACATATGTATGCAAGCATTGTCTTCATACCTACACATAAAATGCTAACTGGGACCGAGATGGTTCAAATTTAAAAGCAAATTGGCAATTACAGTAAGATTGCTTGAACGATATAAAGAACAACAGCAATGAAGGAGGAGAGAAGTTGTTTTTAGAAATGTAATAAATCTGTCATTCTCAACGATTGTCATCTTACAAATTAATCGAAAGTTCAATAATGCGAATGCATTTATTTATGAGTTTACAAGTTGATATATATATGTAGTAAATTAAGTAGATTGCTGTAATAGTTTGGAGATGATTTACAGCGTAGGTGTAAAGACGACAGACAGACGTGGCCGTAGTAACATCACATGATTTTATCTTTAGACAACTAATTCTTGAGACACCATTTTTTTATTCACACTTCATCATAATCGCAATCTGCACTTAGGTTTCATAACATTCTTTGAAATTTACATCTTAAGACATACATTGGTAGAAAGATAGAGGGGTAAGCCGCAGGATCCTAACAAGCAAGCAAAGAAGAAAGGAGTAGTCATTCAGCACAAGTGTGGAAGCGTCTTAAAAATTTAAGTTCTTTAATATAAATCTTGATCTGTGATAAGAGGCGTCTGCATTGCCGCATATTATTTTAAAAGGCATGAAACGGATTAATTCTGCTATGACATAATTTGACGTACATTAATATGTATAAATAGTGACTGTTTTTAAGGCAGAAAAGAGAAGTACGCAAATTAAAATAAGGAATAAAAGGGACTATTGCCTAAGCCCCTTCAAAGAAAAAAAATACTTGGTAAGAGAAAAGCCTTTTAGGAAAATTTAGAGAGTTAAGAAAATGAAGATAAAATATTATGTACAATTTATACAGTTCAACGACTGAAATGAGAAAGAAAATTGTTTTCTCCAAGGTGCATCGAGGTCTTTAGGTATCAGTTTGCCCCGTCATTTTGTTCAACAGCTCTCTCATATATTACGCATACAAAATCACGCATAAAAATGTAATTTAAAAATCATACAAAAACATAACATTATGTAATACATAAACTAAACATATAGACCTAAAATGGAAGATGTTAATAAAGTTCTTCAAACATTATAAACACTGTCCTAAATTGTTTAAGATATAATTGTTAAAGTTCACAGTTTTTGAATATAATATATGTTTGAATGTTTGAATATAATTAAATTATTAATATAATAAGATATAAAAATAAGTAAAGCAAGCTTCTAATTTTAATTGGCAATAGTTCTTTATATTCCTCACTTTAATTTGCGTACTTCCCTTCTCTGCTCTAAAAACAGTAATTATTTATAGCAAATTCAATCTAAACAGCGTCATTTCAGAATTAGTCCGTTTTGTGCCAATTTATGTGATATGTGGGAATGAAAACTTACAACACTCCCCCTCGCTTCTGCTGAATGCGTAGTTGCTTCTTCTGTTTTTCAGTCTTTTTGAACGGTACAACCAAATTTCAGAACTAATTTTAGAAGCAAAATGTAATAATGAGTTCCCAGCCGAACTTTCATTATTTTAAACGTTTTGATTGATGAACGTAGAAAATAGGAAGCAATGGCGTAATACTGAATCACAGATTATTTCCAGTTTTTCTCTTAATTAGCTTTAAGTTGCAGAGGTAAAGCCGCATTTCATTTCACTGGACATGAGATGTTTTGGACTTGCGGATAAATAAACACATTTGTTTCAAGTTTATAGATATTCTCCATTGATGACTTTTCTGTTGAATTATCAGGAAACAGGTGAAAATCCAAACGCGTAGCTGTAGTAGATTAGGTAGATGGCTGTAATCTATTGTAGAGAAAGTATTGCGTAGATGTAGAAATGAGATCTGGAGACAGATGTCGCTGTAGGTACATCACATCATTTTACCACTGGACAAACAGTTCTTGAGGCATATTTTCTTTTCTTATTCACACATCAGCTCCTCTTTAGAGCAGTCTGCCCCAATCTTCATAATATTTTTTGAAATTTGCATTTTAAGACATACGATGGATGATAGAGAAAGATGTAAGTGACAGCATCTTAGCACGCAGCAATCAAAGCAATCGCATTCAGCAGAAGCGTGGGAGAGTTTAAATGTTTAGGTTTTTTAATGGAAATCGTAATCTGTGATTGGGTAAGTGGTGTCTGCATTACCGCATATTACGTAAAATGATATGAAGCGAATTGATTCTGCTTCGATTGATGCGTTGTAAATAGTTACTATTAATATTTTTAGGGCAGAAAGCAAAATTACCCAAATTAAAATGAGGAATAAAAGCTACTATTGGCAATTAAAATTAGTAGCTTCCTTTATATATTTTTATCTTACATATGTTTAGAATAGAGAGGGGTAATACCAAATTGAAATGAGGAATTAAGGGGCTAGTTTATGTTATAATTCTGATACATATATATTATCTTACTTATATATACAAGAAAAGGAAACTAAATATTGCGCCTTTTATAGCGACCACATCCTATGCAGAACTATTTCTGCTAATGACAAATAGTTCTGACAGCATTTATAGTGCAGTTAAGTTGGGCAAGAATAATGCCGAAACTATCTCCACTAGCCTCCTTGGTAACGCCCAAAAAACCTCGAAAACACAATCTGATGACACCACATGACTTCCTCTTATGGCCTGTTTAAATTATACATATTTTTTGATGCACTTCATTTAAACTTATTTCCTCGAATTATTCTAACTTAATTAACCGATCACTCAAGGCAGTGAATGAGGCAGTTGAAAATGACATGAACAATTGCAAATTTTAGACATTAAATATCCCGGTCAATTTTTATCATATGGGAGTCAAACTTCTCGTTATATTAAGAAAAATATGTTATTCATTTTTATTTTAGATTTGTTTATGACTAACATCTTTCTAATAATTGATTATTGTTCGTATTTTATGATCTAAATGAAGCAAAATAACTAATTTGATTCTTACTTGAAAAAGTCGAAACACTCTCACTTCATTTTGTTATTGTTAATTGTTAGTAGATTAGTTTGTTCCCTTTGACAAGTAAATTAATCTGCGATCAATGATAATAGCTACATTTTTCAGTACGTTTAATTTTAATATTTGAATTTTTACGGTTAAAAGTTTTTCTATACAAATTTTAAATAATTTTTGCTACAACAGAAATTTAAATAACGTTAAATACTGACTTAAAAATACTACTTACTAAATTTTTTTCTAATAATTCTCTTCCTTGGAGTGGTATATGAAAAAACTTTTTTTAATAATAAATTATTCATTTATTGCTTAGCAGCCTTTAGCCCAAGATTTCGGCTTCTTAAATTACTCATAAGAAAAATAAAGGATATGTAAAAGATTAAATTAGCAACATAAATTTCCCTTCTCAATTTTCTAAAAATAGTAACCTGTCTCTGCACTGCGTCATTAGTCGGTTAATCCACGTCATATGACACTTATATAGTTCTGGGGATGTAAATGGAACTAAAACTCAAGCAGCCAATAGTAATTTTACAGAAGTATTAACTATCCAATCAAAATGCATACAGAACCAAAACTAACACAGTCTGAATTAAGATTTCAATCCGAACATTAGGCACTTGCTTTCAACGCTTTGGCCTAGCTGCGCTGCTGTCTGTCCGCTCCTTCTATATTAGTGAAAATTAACCTGAAAAGTAAGCATTTAGGTATAGGCACAATTAATGTTCCAACTTGATTGTTGCCACAACAAGCTGAAATAAAAAAAGAAGATTTAATCTGCCTTCGCCTCCAATTTCCTATTCATTATGGATCAACACTTCTACGCCATCAAAATTCCTGCTTCTCATTATTACTTTGTTTTTATTATTTTATATATATATGTAGGGTTATCCGAACATAGAGCACGTGATAAGTATAAACTAATCTAATTTATTTATGAATTTACTAAGATGGAATGGAAAGATGATAAAAGGTGAAATGAACGTTATAGCTGGTAATAGACGAAATTGACATAAGTAAATGATAACCCCACAACTAAGCTCGGTCGACGAACAGTTATATAATCAATTATATAGTGTAATAATCACAGTTCACAATCTTTGCATTTATCGTCAAATTTCTGGGTGGATTAGCTCAACTGGAAAGTTACACCTCCTTTGACCTACTGGAAGGCAAGTCAACACCGTCTTGTCATCTTAGCTTTCTACTTGGTCCTTCAAACTCGTCTACTCTTCTCCATGGCCAGCAATCGTCAGCTTGAACCCAGGTCTAAAGTACGCAGCCTTAATCTATGTCTAAGACTCTTCTCCACTCCTCTGCGCGTTGCGTGACGTCAGACCGCACTGGCTACTTGCTGATTATACACACACACACATACAGTATACACTCTTTTGATGTACTGTTTTGATACTGTTTTTGATGAAACTGAAAATGTGGATAGCTCATACACAGATAATAAAATGATTAAAAAATCAATGTCATAGGGCTGTTCAGGGCTTCACCTGTTCAGGGCTCACATCCCCCACTGAGTGTTCAAATTAGTAGTTGCTCCAACTGCCCCTGGCGGCAATGCATGCTTGAATTCATCGAGTTAGTTGTCGCTCCAGATCTGCGATATTTTGTAATGCCCGAATCTGGCCGCCTACCATGTCCCAGATGATCGATTGGTGAAAGGTCTGGTGACCTTGCTGGCCAAGGAAGAGTATCAACCGCACGGAGACAGTCCAGAGATATGCCAGCGGTATGTGGCCTGGCATTATCTTGTTGGAAAATGACCCCAGGATGACGCGCTGTGAAGGGTAATGCAACCGGCATTACCCTTCACAGCATGGCATCAATATATCGTTGAGCTATTAAAGATGTACGGAGGATAACTAAAGATGACTTGCTGTCATAACAAATAGCGCCCGACACCATTACACCATGGATTATGGCTGTATGCCTTTGTAAATCAAAGGCTGACTGGAACCGCTGGCCCCGTCCTCTCCAGACACGAACACGGTGGTCATTTGCTTCAAGAGTGAAGCGAGATTCATCGCTGAACACTATGCGATGTCAGTCTGATGGCAGCCATGATGATCGGTTGCGACACCACTCCAGACGACTCCGTCGATGTTGGGGGTCAAAGGCAAACGTCTTAAAGGCCTCTGTGAGCGTAACCCCGCCTCACACAAGTGCTGTGAGATGGTGGACAGTACAGCGGGAGGTATAGACGTGTCAGCAATGCGTTGAATAGTCGACAATGATACCGTTGGGGCAGTTCAGACTTGGCGAACAATCATCCTGTCTTGCCTGGCATTTGTGCTCCCTGGCCTTCCAGAGCCTTCATTTCATCGGCAATTTCTTTGTAGCAACCATTGCTGCCAACATCTTTGCACAGCAGTGTCTGTACGCTGCAGGTGGCAGCCTATTGCTCGGTATGACCACCCAGCTTCACTAAACCCTACAATGCGACCACGTTCGAAGTCGTTTAGTTGTTGTAAGGTCTTCGATATCGTCGTAATGGCATCTTTAGTTGCTTCTTTACGGAATTACAATGGCAGCAACAAAAAAGATAAATTTTCCGCCTCAGTTACTGGTTTTATTGCGAATTGCGCACTAGAAATGCGCGCTATGATCTCAATTCCTATTCATTTGCCTTGAAACGTTGATCATTTGCATGTTTGATCAAGATGTTTTTGCATACCAAATTTCGTCAGTCCCGCGTGGAGGTGAAAAGGGCGACGACGTGTTTTCGCGAGCTCCCGTTCTTACTGTTTTTTCCCTAGGATATAATAACTGCATCACAGCGAAAATAATATCATCGGCTAGCTCCTCACAAGCTGCGCATTTTGATATAAAAATTTATGAGTATCCGCCTATTAGTGCCTTAATATCAAGCATATTAAAAGGGGTGTCATTGTTTGTCTCGCGACCTCCGACCCCTATTGTGGAATGCGGATTTTGGAGCGAAGTGCGGATTTGCAGTGTTTACTTCCAAAGTGATATCTCCGGATCTAATAGGCATCCAACTTCAATCTAAGTACCATCGAAAAGTGAAAGACCTGCTCTTTTCAACGATACCACTGCCGTGTATGTGAGGTGTATGTGCAATTTACTACAGTGTGTTAATTCTGTGATGTTTTAGTGCTAATTTTTGGATTAATACACCTGCATCTTCGGCCTGAGTTGTAATATCGGTACCATTCCTGGACAGCAAGGTAGGCCATAAAATTGTCTTTAATTTGATACCTCACTTGTCTTAATAGCACAATTAGTAGCTGAGTGTCATCCGTTTTAATTACATATCTTCTGTGTGACCTTACACTTTCCCCAGCACCACAGACCTAACTTGATTTTTAGTCGTAGGGGCGCAGGGTCGGACCAGCAGGACAGGTCACTTATCGCGGTTGTCTGACGACTTCCTGTCACCCTTCTAAAGCGCATGCGCGTCTAGTCTAGTGGAGTGTAGTTGACAGTCGCCCTGCACGTGTGTTTCTTTACGATTAGTACTTTGCTGTTTTGAGCGTAGCTCGCCACCAGTGTCCCTTTTGATACGTTTCTGCTGTTTACGATTGACGTTCTAGCGACTTTATCTACGCACTTATCATTCCCACTATCCCACTGTTACGCGGATGTTTTTCTAATTGTTATTTATTATTATTACTATTTTTTTTACCGTTGCTCTATGAGTACCTATTTTTTAATTATTAGGATCTCCTAATTAGCTGAATTAACTGTGTAGCGCACATTTGCCAACCGGATTCTTGTATTGTGCACTGTGTTTATGATTTGTAATAACTCCCACAAATGTGTTATATAATTCTTAATCTCTGAAATTCTATTTCCTATTAAGGTTATGCAAAAACTTTCACTTGTTTTATTATATCTGTTATATTGTCCACATTTCCTTCAATTACGATTGTTTTTTATGCTATTCATAACTGTTTTATTATCCTCATATCCTTCACTCACGATTGTTTTATATGCTTCCGTTCAGTGATTTTGTGGCTAGGAGTATTATCTTTGTTACTATTGCCTAGAACTGTTATGGTGTAATAATTAGCATTATCTTACGTTTTATATTTTATTTTACATTTTAATACATTTTTAAATAACTCTCAGCACATTCAGATTTTAATGCCAAAAGTATTTCTGTGTGTAACGCTTTCTTACGCACTTGATTCTGTAGTGCTTTTCACGTGCTCCTTATGCGCACTGCTTTAGTAATATCTCATTTTAGTTATTATTAAGCTGACCGTATATTTCTCTGTGTTTCCCTGCGGTTTCACTCACTATAGCATCGTACTCAGGGACCCTTGATACTCAGTTTTGTACTTATTACTCTGTGACTCCTTTATGTGCCTACGACCCCACTGTTTATTTCCCGTTATCTTGTACCAATGGCCAATGCAAATGCAAAGGATTTAGCCCCTGCCTCATCATCCTCCTCAGTAGTGTAGAGTCAGCATCGCGGGCACCTCCAACTTACTCATATGAAATAACTACTAATTAGTAAGATTACGGTGTGATACAGTGCATGAATTGCGATCTCGTGTTGCATTGTCAAAGTTTTACAGTACATCACAGAAATACTCAGTGTTCGTGAACTTGAGCAATTTTTGAATAGTGTTCCAACGTACTCCTTCCGCGAGTAATTAGTAAAATTAGAGAGTACTGCTTCTTTTTATGCCATGCCCCGCTCTTCTGTGTTACCAACAGAAATAGATAATACGGGTGCTCAAGGCCCTGTTGACCCTACTGCAGTACTAACTGCGGACTTGACACACGAGGAGAGAGTTGCAACCCTTTACGAGGACATTAGACAGGCTGCTACAGCCTTCAGGAGTAATAAATTCTGTCTGTCTAAAGACCTTAGAGACCGACTTCAAGCCTCTTTAGATGCTCTTAAGGAATTAGCGTTAAAAGGTCCCGCATACGAGTCGAGGCCAGACAAAGCAGACGTTGGCACGAACACCTCTACTTTCGTCTGCTGCCAAACGGTACATACGCAGCCACCCCTATCTCCAACTCAACAGGTCAATAGTGAAAGATTACCACTGCCCGGAACAGCCAACTCCCCTCCGTCGTTTGCTGAAGTCCTCCGGAAGACAAATAAGCCGAGCCTAGTTATCAAACCCCTCTCCAAGAAACCAGTAGGTGAACTCAGGAAAATATTACAGGAGAAACTTCCACTTTATAAAATCCCAGCAACAGTAGAACGTATTTCGCCCACATCACAAGGAGGCCTAGAGGTTTTCTGCCAAACCTCAAAAGATATCGAAGAACTTCAAGTCCATATCCAAAAAGCACAGCTAGATGTCGATGTCCAACAACGCAAAAGACGCCGCCCCAGATGCGCGGTCCACAATGTCCCAGAAAACGTGGCACCAGAAGAACTCATCACTGAAATTAGTTCGACTGCAGGAGTTTCTGCCAAAGAATTTAAGGCCCTTTTCAGGCTACGAGAAAGGAGACCCAACAGGGTCAAATGGGTATTTGAATGTTCTTCAGAAGGATTTGCCGCAGCCATTCGCATCAAAAGAGTGTTCACCGCCTGGCAGTCGCACAGCATCACGGAGTTCTTGGGCATCAGAAGATGCTATAAATGCCAGCAGTTTGGCCATGCCCAAGACTCCTGCCACTCCAAGAAGTTCTATTGTGCTTACTGCTCCGGACACCACCCCACAAAGGAGTGCACGGCAGAAATCCCTTCCTGCATTAACTGTGGGGATTCCAACTGTCACTTTGGAACGAAAATTAACTTCCAGCACCCCGCTTTTGCCACGGACTGTCCAATTTATCAACGAACGGTTGCCAACGTCCGAGGTAACATCGACTACTAGAGCAGCATGCGCGCATACCACCCAAGTCCAACAGGACATCCCCGTGCCCTCACAAGAGGTAGACAACGCAGGAACGGTAATGTTAAGAACATCAAAAGCAGCAGGCAAAATTACCGGAGATGCACAACAGTTGTATAACGGCTCTGATATAAATAACGAGTTAATTCGAAGGGATGCCCCTATAAAATTCCTTCAGATAAATCTACAACATGCGCGGGCAGCGGTTGCACAGTCCATCCAGTATGCGTTAGATAACAGTATTGACATCATAATTGCTCAAGAACCTTACACCAGGAACGGGGCAGCAGTCGGTTTTGCGATTCAGTGTGATTCAAAACCAAGCCAGGAACATCCGCCCAGGGTGATAATAGTCTGTTGCAATCCTGAATGGTCACCAACAGTTGCTGCATTGGAACAGGATAACGTAGCGATCTTACTAGAGGTCCTATCTATGTCCCTCATTGTAACCTCTAATTACTCGCCACCCACGGCAGATATCGGTACGACAACAGGATTCCTAAATAGGATTATTTACCAGCGCCGGCTACCAGACATGATAATTGCAGGGGATTTTAATGCCCACAATACAGCCTGGGAATATCGCGCAACCGATAGCAAAGGACGAGCAATGGAGGACTTTATCTCTTCTAACAACCTTGTTCTCCAAAACACAACAGAAGAATCTCCTTCTTTTGACAGAGTATTCGCACAGGGGTGTCCAGACCTCACTTTGACTACCCCACACACTGCCCCCTTCCTCCAGGACTGGAAGGTAGTAGATGAAGAGAGCCTAAGCGACCATAAGTATATAACCTTTACACTCGCAAAGCATACTATCGTTTCGAAAATCTGTCGATATAACCTTCTAGGACGGAAGATTAAGACATTCGCCAAGAAAATTAAAGAGCAGCTAATATTTTTGGAGCCAACGCTACAGCCACTGACTACAGCGGATGAGCTTGAGGATTTCACGACCAAACTACAAACGTCAATACAAAATATCTGCAACCAATGCCTCCCTGTTCGAAAGCCCAAAAAGCTACAGGGAATAAACTGGTGGTCAAGCTTACTAAGAACTCAGCAGTCTAAATGCAGAGCACTCCGGAGGAGATTAAAAAGCGAGCGAAGACTGGGAACACAGTCTGACACCCTGACTATCTACCAGAAGGAACGGGCGACATATAAACGAATGATAATTCAAGCCAAAATTGCCTCTTGGCGTGAGTTCTGTACGCATACCAAGGAGATTTATGGCATCCACCACAAAATCGCCACTGCTAAAATCTTCAAACCGACGCAGCTACAAATACCTTCTTCCCAGACTACTGCGCAAAGCCACACAGAAGAAACCATAAGGGCAATTCTTAACCAGGCATTTAGTCAGGATGATGCTCAACACGACACAGAGCAGCAAGCCAATCTACGCTTAGTTTCAAATTCACTGGACACTGACGCGGACCTGGATATAACAATCATCGAGCTTAAGAACATTTTACGTACCCTTCCAAAGAAAAAAGCCCCCGGACCAGACGGGGTCGATTATGCAATAGTCAAGATTATAATCCAAGCACATCCAATGTTTTTTGTTGCCTTTTTCAATAAATTATTACTCACAGGGACTTTCCCCAAAGCTTATAAAATTGGACAAGTCATTCTCTTCCTAAAGAGAAATAGGAACCCCGATGATCTAACAGCCTATAGGCCCATTTGCCTATTGTCGGCCATGGGTAAAATCCTAGAGAAGATAATCATGAGCAGACTGCAACACCATCTGCATAGGACCAATTTTCTGAGCCCCAAACAATACGGCTTCCGTCCAGGAACCTCTACTATCCATGCTCTCACTAATATCCGAGATGCAATTTTAGAAAATCGAAATAGCGGCCACCATACAGCCTTGGTCAGTATCGATCTTAAGAGTGCTTTCGACACTTTATGGTGGCCAGCTATAAAAAGTGCACTCAGAAAGTCTAATTGCCCCAGCAACATATATTCTATACTATGCAACTACCTAAAGGACAGGCGACTCTTAGCCGTCCACAATGCTGGAATCTTGGATATGGTACAAACAAGAGGATGTCCACAAGGGTCGTGCGCGGGGCCACACTTATGGAACATAACGTTTAATGAAGTGCTCTCTGCCGCATGGCCCGCGCACACCCAAATCTTCGCCTATGCTGATGACGCTGCAATGGTCGTCAAGGGACGGACTAGGGACGTTCTCCAGACAAACTGTAACGAAGTGTGTCACATCTTTTATGTCAGGTGCACCAATCTTAAACTGCAAATAGCAGATCATAAATCTAAAATCCTCTTGATCCCTAAGAAAGGCGGATCACTTGCAAGACGCCCTACGATCAAACTAAATGGGCAGAGAATTAAAATTGTGAATACCTTGAAATATCTGGGTGTCACTTTTGATACTAAAATGACGTGGATCCCCCACATTCAAGATCTCAAGCTAAGAACCAGTGCTATAGTTAAGCAAATGCGCCAGTTTTATGGTTATAAGTGGGGACTCAATCCACACATACAAAAAGTGTTATATACGACAGTAGTGGAAAAGATAGCTACATACGCAGCAGCAGTTTGGTGCCACCCAATGCAGGGCAGGAAGATTAAACATCTTTATACCATACAACGGCCCTTCGCATTGGGCATTACAAGGGCCTACCGTACAACCTCATCGGATGCTCTTAATGTATTAGCTGGTCTACTCCCACTACACATACGAGTTGAAGAAGAGGCGGCCAGACAGATTATACTGCAACTCAAAAAGCCAACTGTGTTTGACGAGGAATGCTTCCATCCGGAAGAATATGAAGTCATTGATCGACCACTGCATGTCCACCCAGCGAGCAAAGGCACTGGTGTCAAAGTCACCATCAACCCGTCTACGACTAATTCCCCAACACTATTTAACATCTTCACCGACGGCTCCAAAATCGATGAAAAAGCGGGATGCTCATACATAGTCATGCGACATGATACAATTCAAGCAAGATGGAAGGCACAACTGCGGCAGCATAACAGTGTTTTTCAAGGAGAAGCGATAGCAATTGCCCAAGCAGTTAACTATTTGCTCTCCTCTAACATCCATAATGCCACCATCAAAACCGACAGTTTGTCGTCGTTGCATGCCATCATGAACCCCAACCATGTCAGTAAAATAATACAGGGCATTCAAGCAAATCTGCGCCAATGCAACCTGCACATCAAGCTTGAATGGATCAAAGCACATGCGGGTCATCTCGGAAACGAGATGGCGGACCAACTTGCCAAAGAAGCGGCGTTAGGCCCGACAGACTTGCAGTTCAATATCCCATGGCCGGTCACATTTCTAAAGAAGTCACTACGACTTAAAGCCATTGGCAAGTGGCAACAAGAATGGGATGACAGTACCACTGGAAGACGTGTCCACTACCACATCAGCTATGTGGACACAGAACGGAACATTGCCAATACACAGCTGGTTAGGTACATTTCGGGACATGGACCTTTTCCTGTATACTTCTACCGATTTGGCATCTGTTCCTCAGATCAATGTACGTGTGGACACACAGGCTCCCCGGAGCACTACCTAACTTCTTGTCCACTCACAGAGGGACAACATGTTCCTATACCAACGACTAACAGACAGTCATTTTGTAAATTCCTTATTAAGCAGCGCCACTTAATCCAAAAAATTGGACGTATGATGGATAAGCTGGCAGACCTAAACACAGACTTATGCCAAATATAGCAGTCCGCGCAGCCTAAGCACACTTGCATATACTCAATGCAATATGAACTGCATAACGTTACAACAGTTACAGTGAAATTTGTAATGAATGGACGCCTAAACTCTGCGTCTGATTTTACACCCAATATGCAAACCACATAGGCACATGTAATATTAAAACGCAATAGTATCTGTAAGTTTGTTCCAAATGTAATCTGCAAATTGCAAACTGTGCGTATGTGTGTCTAAGACAAAATGTGCTATACTATAGTTCAAATGTACTGATGTAACTCCAACATAGTAAGCGAAGCTATAATGTAACCAGTGTTCAAGTCATTGATTTATATGTAACGTGTGTTCAATGTAAATATAGTGTCTAAACTATTGAATGTACTCAGTATATGGTTTTTTTTTTAATTTATGATATTTGTGTATGTTTTTTTTTATATTTTAGCATGGTTTCTTCATATAACTGTCCAATGGTTTATTGTACCGATTTTATGTAACATATGCTTACTGTACCCATGATATCAGGGACTGTATTCTGTATTGTAGCATGCTCCCACATATGGTTATCCTATGCAATTTTGTGTAACTGTCTTCCATGCTTTACCCCTGTATGTATATAACTATGTTCCACAGCATATTCTAACACGCACCTGTGAGGCGCAGTAAGTGAAGTTTTAACGCAACCAGAGTTTCAGTCCTTGATATATATATAAATAATGTTTGTTTAATGTAGACAAACTCAGTCATTGATTTTCATGTAATGTATGTGTAATGTATATATGATTTCAGTGTTTGTATTTTATATTTAAGCATGTCTCTACATATGATTGTATCATGCATTAATATGTAATTGTTTTTCATGTTTTACCCCTGCATGTACATGGCTATGTACCATGGAATATTTTAACATGCTCCAGAGTAGCGGAATAGCATCTGAGTCTTTGATATATGTCAGGTTAATGTAAACATAGTATCTCAGTCACTATTTTTTATGTAACATATGTTTAGTGTTTATATAATATTGTTTCCATAATCGTTATGTAACTCTCCACAAGTTTCATCCCTGCATGTAAATAACTATGTACATAGATTATTCTAACGTGCCCCTGTGTGGTGCAGTTAAGTGAAGATTTAATGCAACCAGTGCCTTCATTTTTTTATATTTAGGCTACGCCTTTTTAATGAAGATATAGTATTTTAGACATTAAATTTCATGTAACGTGTGTGTAATGTATGTGTAATGTATCTAGATGTTTCCATGTAATGTATGTGTAATGTATCTATGATATCTGTGTTTGTATCTTATAATTCAGCATGTCTCCACACATGATTGTCTTATGCATTATTATCTAACTGTTTTCTATGCCTTACTTACCCCTGCACATATATAACCTTGTACCATAGAATACTTTAATATGTGGCTGTGTAGCGCAATAAGTGAAGCTTAAAGCACAGCGTCTGAGTCTGTGATATCCATACAATGTCTGTCCAATGTAAACATAGTATCCAAGTCATTAATGTTTACGTAACAAAAGTTTAATGTATTTAGGATATTGGGTGTTAATAATTGTTAAGTAACTTTTTCCATGTTTTACCCCTGCATGTAAATAACTATGTACCATAGAATATCTTAACGCGCCCCTGTGTGGAGTAGTAAGTGAAATTTTAATGCAACTAGTGCCTCAGTCCTTGATATTTAGGTAATGTTTGATTAATGTAGGTATAATAGTATGTTAGTTATTGATTTTTATGTAACATATGTTTAATGTATCTATGATATCTGTGTTGGTATGTTATATTTCAGCATATCTCCACATATAATTGTTTTATGCATTATCATCTTACTGTTTCCATATCCTACCCCTGCATGCATATAACCTTGTACAGTAGAACATTTTATCTCACGCCAGTCAGGCGCAATAAGTGAAATCTAATGCACCTAGGCGTCCGAGTCCTTAATATTTATATTGACACTGGTGGACGTGGCGCTACACCAATTAACCATATGGTAAAGGGGTGGTGCCAACGTCCTCCGTCGCATGTCGCATGTCGCATACCAAATTTCGTCACAATCGCAAAAGTCCTTCTTGGTGTTTCGATTTTTTTTTAAAATAGAGTATATATATATATACACTTTTTGTATTGGCGATTGGAATAAAAGACGGAGGTGCATAACTAGATGTTATAGCAGCCCCATATACAAAATTTCAACATTCTGCGGCGAATCATTTTTCAGTTGTGTTCGATACATACGTATCTACACCGCGCAAAAGAAATAGGACAATTCTATCTCTCCCGTTCTACTGGGCCGATTGATGGCATTCAACTTGCGTTTTTCTTGTCTGGAAAGCGCGACTTGAGATATGTATTAAATTTATATATAGCATTAATATAGGTACTTTGACACAAAATCGGACTTTTTCTGTGAGGATATGTCGAATTCTGCGAAGTTTTGTAAACGTCGCGCGAGTAGATTTTCAAAACATTAGCTCTCAAAATTTTAACTTTTCCATGTTAATTGAATTTGGTATACATTTGTTAATATCTCTTTTTTTATTAAACTTACTTGATTCTTCCTTACCCATTTCGAAATTTAGGCTCATTCCGATTAAAATTCGCCTATTTAAAATTGCATTTTTAAATAATTTTTATGAGTTTTTCGAAAAACATATTGAATTATAAACTATAAAGTTCGTAACATCGTCTTAAAGTAGACTAAGCATATCTGCAAAAAATTAGAGTTTTTTATTCAAAATATCCAAAAATATACGTGAATTTACATATTGGCGCGTTTTGAAATTTGACATATTTGTTAGAAGCGATAATAACGCCAAATGTGTTTTACTCACTTTGTTAAAATTACTTGAAAGTATGAACGATGACATTTTTTACCTCTCGTGTATAACGAAAAACAAAAGGAAAGGAAAACAGGTTGCTATAAATTAAAAACTCGCAAAGTTAATTTTATTCTTGCCGCAAACAGAAAAAAATTAGCCAAAATAAATTTTTAAATTTCCACCAAAAATTACAAAATTTAATATCTAGGCATAATTTGAGTCGTAGAATCGAAATATGAAAAAACTTGGCTTGTTATTTCATAAAAAGCGTCCTATTTTGTGCCAAAATACCTACCTATGTTAGAACAATTCTATATATAAATCTCATACTTATCCTAAGTTGCGCTTTCGAGACATGGAAACCACAAGTTGAATTTCGTCAGTCGGCCCAGTAGAACGGGAGATATAAAACTGTCCCCCTGTCCCCACCTTTTTTTTTTTCGCAGTGTACCACAGACGTCAAGAAAAAATCCTTTCGAATATATTTTAAATCCATTTTTCAATCCGTTTAGGAAAATTCTGTGCGACGCCACGGAAAAAGAAATCAGAATGGATATTAACGTTGAAATCTAATAACGGAAATTTTTCGCGATTGCGATACTTTCTTTACTTCGTAAACGGAAGTAAAAATCGATTTGTTTGTAAGATGGTCAAGATTTGTTTGTGATAATCAAAGATCTTAATATTTTGCCGAATTTTTCACATATTTGATGGAAGTTTGAGTAAAATAAACAGTTCCTTTTCATTATATCAGTTTAAGAAGTGTAGATCTCACATAAATAAATATTGGTGTGATGAACATGATCTGTCTACGGCGTCCAGCTCCAGAATCTGCTAACCTTATCTCCAAACTGGCCGTATTGATAATTAAATAAGCAGATATGCAATATTCATTTATGATAATCATCACGATGTGCAAAATATCATGCCACGTTAATGTTTGACGTAGCTTTTCTTTTTGCGATGTTTCGCTTGACTGCTTTATGTCAAGGATAGTCACTGTAAATCTCCCGTGACAACAAAAGGGAAAAAACAAAATAAAAAAAAACAAAGAAAAACTGAAAACGATTAGGAACTACATTATTTTAACCCATTTCGCGTTTGCATAAGTGTTATTTCCATTAAGCACTTGGCTAAAATGTCAGATTATCCTAAGAAATGTAGGCACGTTACAGTTTATAATGTCACTGCATACGTATTATTTTAATTCATTTTTTGTTCAGGCGTTACATTATATCGTAGGACGTAATATGATCATAAGAAATATTGATATATATCAAATTAAAAATTTTTTAAAAAGGTATGCCTTTTCATGTGAATATCAAAACAGAATTGTAATATGAAGGATTCATCTTTTCATATAATCGTTAATGTATAATATGATCATCTGTAGCATGCTATGTATGACGTGATACATTACTGCTTTTAGTACGTTAATAATGGCATGATACCTCACGAGTTTTTACCGAGGTTTGGTTCCAAAAAAGCGAAGTATTGTATTTTAAAATTAATTAAGGGTAGCGCTACGTTGTTGGTAATTAGTTGATGAGGAAAATGTATTCGTAACAACTGCACAGAGATACTAAAACAAAAACTTTTTATCATTCCCCTTGCTTAGAAAAGAAGATTTGTAGCAACGTATTGTACGAAAATAGGAGGAAACGTTGTCCGGACGAGTAATGGCAAACCGCACATTGAGTTGATCAATGTTAACGAATTTCCCTTACTGCGCATGCTCAAAAATGTACCGTTGGCGTGGGAGAAAATACTAGCGAATAAAAATAAACAAACCCTACACAAGCCTGCTCGTCATGTAGGCCTTAGCGACTCTTTACGAATGCAACACTATGGACACTTTTTTTGTGCTTATTGCACTTGCTTCTGTTTCATTTCATTTTGGTTTATTTTGTTCATAAACATTACACTTAATATGTTATTTGTAATAATTTCTTTGGCTTTAATTCAGTAATTTAAACTAGATATGATCCTTAAGTTGTTAAAGTATTTATGAATGGAACGCATGGTAAATAATCGATTGTTTTTATTCCTCCGAAGTACAATCAATAAACAACATCATGTAATGTTTCCTGTTTTGTAATCCTTCTTAAACAAAAATTTAGGGACTTTACAATTGATATTTACACCTAAGTAATGAAGCAACGTACAACCTAACTAGTTTGAAAACCCCGAATTGTTTACGTCCAGATAACAAAACATCAATCATATATCATATTTATCTTCTTTTAAAATTACGCCAAAGTCGTAATTGCGCCAAATTCTCTTCTCGGCATGCGCAGTGTGCATAATTCGTTTAACAACGTTCAACCGAATGTACGGTCTGTCATTACGCTGTCCCGGACTGGAACTTGGGATTTAAAATTGCAGGACTACTGTAAGAATCGTTTCATCATAATGGGCACAGAAGAATAACCTTAACTGTTTACATTTTTCGTATAAAAATGGTTCAGTGAAAGAACTGAATAACTTCTATTCAATCGATTCTAATTTTAGTGATAAATCATCGTCAACCACGTTTATTTCGAGCGTTAGTTTCGTAAAAGTTGAAGACTTGAAGTAATATTTCATAGGAAAACAGCTCATGCCCTTACTTTTATCACGCTCGATGGTCTAATGCTTAGGGAAGCCCAACTGCTATCCCAAAACCAACGATGTAATTTCGAAGTCCTGCACAAATCTTGGTTGTGCGCTGTCTTTTTCCTTTCTGCGGTCTTTTTCCTTTCTTTGTAATATAGGTCACTTCTTGTTCATAAAAGAAGTTTTCGTCAATTTGGGAAGGACCAAAAAACAAAATAAGGGCGTTGAGAACACTCGACGTTCGATATAGCGGATCTATATGATGACCGTTTCACTACAGTTTCACTACGGACCATTTAACTGTCTTCTTTCTTACAACTTTAAATTATTAATTAAGTTAAAAAGCAACATGCATGACATGCATGACGTAGATGAACGTTTTACAATAAATAAGAATATAACAAAATGAGGACTATCTTTAGCTAAATGCCTAACGATTTTCACGATGGAAGTAATGTATAAAAAGCTAACACAAAAACTTTGTTATCATTCACCTTGCGCTCGTAGTACTTAAGTTTGGCAATTCTTCTAATGGCTGAACACTGAATTTTAAATTTCGACAAAATTTAACGTTCGACTGGCGTCGGCTTGACACAAGATTCTATGCATATCGAAGCCAACTGATATGGGTTCCTTTCATTCAAAGAACAATATTATTTTTTGTCATTTTCCTTCGCTAGCGATTCTAGTAAAGTTTTCCTTTAATATTATTTTGATATTTCAAAGATTTCTTCACGGTAGCATTTAAAGTTTTCTACATTTTAAGGGTAAATTTCCATTTTTATTTAAGATTTTTTTTAGATTAGAAATTTTTTTTTTAAATTAGAAGCTACTTTTAAGGATTTTACTTTGCATTTTTGCCAATTTATTTCACTTTCAGAAGGAGAATTTTCGAGTGAACTGTTAAGGTTAAAAAATATATTTAAATAATAGTTCATCAGCGAATTCTGGATACAGAAAAGCAAGAATTTTGTTTTGGGAGGGAAACTGTAATTAAGTTCGACGTACCTCCTTCTGACGATGTAATGTCAAATTTGATTGGATTCTTCTTCTTTCTTGTTCTTTTTTATTCGTTTTTGGCTTTCTTGTGATGGTTTATTTTAATTTTTACATTTTAAAACATTCGTATCCTACATTTATAGGATTTTATGAAGTTTATTTGAATTTCCGTTTTCAGGCTTTGTGTAAAATTGGTCCTATTTTTATTTCTTTGTATATATATGTATATGTCTATATATATATATAAACTAAACTCAGTGGCACAACACCCTAGTGGGCCACGGCTGACCTTTTTCTGCTTTGGGCCCCGGATTGCATCAGCACATGACCTGGACAAGTTGTCAGCTTGTCGCAGGAGCCCCGGTGTTTAGTCCCCAAGCGAACTTGATACTCATTTTATCGACCCACTTCAGGGATGAAAGGTTGAGTCAGCCTTGCCCAGTCCAGGGGTCGAACCTCGGACCTGTGGTGCATCTGCGCGACGTGTTAGCCACTTCGTCACCGGTCGGTCATTCATATATATATATATATATAATAATTTTTGCAGATGGACATAGGGATGACAAAGCTTGACATCAGAGTCCTGGCGTTTTTGTGGATGAGTGGAATACTGCAAAATGACGACACAGAAGAATTTAACTTTACAGCTCCATATCTTTATTCAGTTCACATGGCAAATCATTTTTGTTTTAGACTAAATTCTCCAAATTATATATTCAATAATGATTAAATTATAATAATGTTAAATTTAAGCTTTCGACTGTGGTCTTGAGGGGAGATTCTGAAATTTCAGAAAGTTAATTATAGGTTGACTGTTCGCGTAAAGCAAAGCCATCGTATTTTTTATATTTTACATATATATATACAATACAATAATAAAGAGAATAAGACCGAAATGAATGACAAAAAACACTACTAACTGTTATAATGAAATGGTAAAACATAAAACATAAACATAAGTATAAAAAAACGAGAATAGTTCTAGCAAACGCAGGACATAAAGGAAAAAACTACCGAAAGAAGTAAATCCTCCCGCTTTTCCCGCGTTCTATTGAGATGTTTGCATGGTCGCCAGTATTGGTACGTTATCTGCCGTAGGAATACAGCTGACGAGAAAATGAGTTATATGCAAGTTTAGCTGTTATTTACGGACAATTGTACGCTTTTTTTTTCTGTAAGCATCGATACATAATTTAATATATAAAGGTAAGAGAATAAATTGTCAGTATTTTTTCTCCAAGTTTTGTTCCACTGGGAAAGTTTTCTGTGAAAATTTATTTATGTTAGGTTTATGTAAAAGTAAGTTATTTAGTGGTTAATTCAAAATATTAGAATTGTTTGAAATAAATGTCAATCCAAAAATTTAACATTTAATTGCTAGTATAATTTTTAATACTTTGAATTACGAAATGTAACCTAGAGAAATGTATTACAGATAGAAACAAAGATTTGCTACACATAAATTTGAATTTTTTCTTTGCATTATATTAGTATTTGTTTACGTATATTTTTAAAAATGTGGGATAAGAGAAATTTGAAATTAAGTTAAAATTTAGCTAGTTATTTGAAATTTTGTTAAATAAATCTTGGCTCTTCAGCTGCTCTCAGATCGTGCATGCGGCACGCACGCAGACAACTGTCGTAGACTATGAAATCAAAGCACTATAGACCATTGTCATATACCATGAAATCAAAGCACTATAGACCATTGTCATATACCATGAAATCAAAGCACTATAGACCATTGTCATATACCATGAAATCAAAGCACTATAGACCACCGTCATATACCATGACATCAAAGAATTAATTGCTCAAGCTTAGTTGGAGAAATAATTTGATAACAGATACAACTGAAGTCAAACGACTAAATGTGAATAAAAAGAATGTAGTTTAATAATACAATTTCAGTGCACTTATTGTAAATAACTGGTAGATGCTAATTCGTAAAATGATATATATAGTAATTATCACACTGAATATTACTTCAGTGATTATACAAAGTTCTATGAATAGCAGCCGTAAATATCTTTCTACCGTTACAATAATTACAACAATTTCTAATAAACACGAATATAACGCAAGCATCCCCGCAAGTCACTCTAGTGAAAAAAAAATTAAGCTACTTAATAAGAACAAAACTTCATTTTAGGATTATGATAACACTCGAAAATTCCCTTTTAAAAATACTTTTCTTTTCTAATCGCGTTACTTTTTAAAAGAAAATGAAATGATAACTAAATTTGAGTTACTATGTTATTAAAATATAATTGAGATTTTTAACATTGTTTTAATAAATAGTTATTTTTAATAGGTATTTCGCATTTTTACTTTATGTTCTGAACTTTCAAAATATTTGTTAAAGATACAGTCTAATACTATTAATGCAACTGGTTGAAATGGAAAACAATCTTCACAACGGCAAAAATTTTACTTAAGATTTAATATAAAATCTTTTCCTCCAAATACAATTTCATACGTAATGTGTAGCAATAAACCCGTAAGAAATATAGTACATTTAATTCCGTACGAAAAAAGTAAAAATAAGAATTAGAATCCTGGTTTGAAATCAAGGAAAACTTAAAATAAGTATGCATTGAACATAATAAGTATTAATTGTGAAGGGAGAATGAAAACAGACTTCGCCCGAATTTTTTCTCAGAGAAGAAAATGATTGCATTATCTATGACTGAACGATTTTATTTTTTTCAAGCAGAATTTGAAAACCGTGATGAAATTGAAATTAGAAATGAAAAAACTTAATTTAGATGAACAGAATCGAATATTATTTATCATAATTAACAGCAGATGACAGGATAAGGAAACGGTTCTTTGTTATATAATTGGACATTCATATATCACGTTATCAATCATAGATCAGTAATAAAATAACCTATTGCTTCGTCAACTGCTTCCGTGGATAACATAAAAGGTTCATGTGTTGAAAAAAAAGTAAATTTGGAGTTGACGTAAAATATTAGTGAATGGTTTAAATATTCTAATTGCATTATTTTTTTAATTATGCAGCAGTTTTGATCCATAGCATGTTTAATTACAAGTACTTCTATTAATACACTTGTATTAATAGCAATGTGCTTGTATTACAATATACTTGCATTAATAGCTACGTGCATTTTAGTATTTAAAGCTAGACATATTAAGCTTTTTATTTTCATATGATTTTAAGGTAAAAACTGTGTACCTTTATTTACAAGATGGGTTCAAACAAAAACAGTGTAACTTCACCTCAGACGATTTTTGGGAAAAAAACATCTGAAAGCTTTCATATTTTATATTACGCCCAAAGAGGCGTTTGTTTTTATTTACATACGCATACCCGTTTCGATAGCATTTCGACTAATTTTGATTTGGGCTAAACATATTTAAAAACAGCCTATATTTAGAATTTCCAATAGACAGTCCTGTGCGCTGGAAATAAAGATGTTTTCTTCCGTACAGTGTTGCCATTACTCGCTTTGAAATCGTTGAGTTTGTTAACCAAAATTTCGTTATAGTTTTACAAAATTCGAAACACAAACTACAATATTTAAAAACAGCATATCTTTAAAATTTCTAAGAGACAATCTTGCGCGCTGTAGACTAAAAATGTTTTTCCCATACAGTGTTGCCATTGCTCGCATTTAAATCATTGAGTTTGTTTGAAATATACAAGGAAACAAATTCGAAATTCAAAATTCGGGCTTCCAGGTGTCCATATTCGGGTGGAGGACTACGTCATTCAAATTTTGATGGCTCTAGGCACCGTTGTTTTTTCACTATGCGAAAAACATGCATACATTTATGCAAATTCTTCATTATTTAATTTCTTTACATATAATACAAGACGATAATATTTAGTGGGAACAATTTAAAAAGTGATACAGACTTTTACAGTGATTCAACGCAAAATCCCGTTTTGAGACTAATAGCCCTTCTGGGCTAACGCTTCTTTGAGCTAAAAAGAAGTGGATTCAACAAAATGGAAATAATAAGGAAATGCACACATTTTTATTGACGTTTTATAACACAATCAAACCTGTCAAATGTGGGAAAATATCTATGCTAGAGAACTGAGTCATAGAAAATTCTTTCCTAGTTAACAAATAAGGAATGACTTAGTTTCTGAACCTAGCATCCTAATGAAAGTTGTACAGGCATTCAGCTAGATGTAAATTTGTGGAGGGATGTTTACAGTTTTACTCACTAGATCCAAAATAATACGAACCTTACAAAACATAACAGTGGAACAGCTTAGCAAGCTTTTAAAATTGAATAAAATAAGAAATATGTATTTAAGAGCATGAACCATGTCGATTTTCTTGTCAACACATTAAGAGTATCTCCTCTTCCGTTACTATTAGATTTGCACTCCAATGATCGATTTCGCTTTATCTTACACAGTTCAACTTTATGAAGTTGGACATTTTAGCTATTACTTTCTCTAAATTTCATGGGCCAAAATGTTGTGTTTGCATCCATTTAATGTTGCGTTTAATGCATGTGTTGTGTTCACGATTTGTTTCAGTAATACGACTGTAAGATTTGTTTCACGACATCAGATATTAAACTCCTCCCGTAGATAATTTATTTCTTTGATAAACAATATACATATAAAAAGAAGTATTTTAGGATTTATTTTAAGCAAAAAAAATTAAAGAAAATTCTATTGAGACAGATGTGCTCGTTTTCCGCTGCATAAGAAATTAAATTTTGGTGCGATATTTGACACTGCTGGATATAAAAGCATCTTCAACATGTTTCAGCATTGAACAACATTTGGTCTTAATTAGCGTTAAACCTGAAAAATTAGTTTCATAAAAATACGTGGCGCTAAATGAGAGAACATTTAAAGCCATTTCAGAAATAATGATAAATCTAGTTCTAACTCCGATCCAGAATTCATCAAGGACTTTTATGAAAACTCAAGTTTTAGGTTTGTATCTCTAGATAGCTTCACAAATTCCATTTGCACTTTATATAACAGGTAACTATTGCCATTAATATAAACTAATGTAATGTCTTTATAAGTCTAATCTCATGAATGCCAATTAATGTAGTTTCTTTAAAAGTATTATGAATGAAGTTTCTTTAAATTCAACTATCGAACTGAATTTTCGTGATCTCAAAATTTCGATTTGCGACCCCATTTCGGTTCGCGACCAATAGTTTAAGAAACACAGATTTAGAGCATCGAAAAATTTTTATTTTAAAATTCCATATATTTCCTTAATTACAATTCTACATTTGGTAGATTTTAGACTAATTGTTCTTTGAATTCCCTTCGTGTATGTGTGTGTATATAAACATATATGGGATAAAAGTTTAGGACTCACAAGATAATGATGATAGCGGGATGAACTGGACAACCGCTGATCGCACCCCTGCATATAGTGAAGTATATAAGAGGTATCATCCAACCGGCAGAGGAAAAGGAGACGAGATCGCTTCTTTTAGAATAATCAGAAGTCTTAATTTTATCCCACAGACAGAATATTCACTTCTTGGTACAGATCTGATGAGTTGTGAGAGCCAACAAGACCTGCCATACGCAGATAAAAATCACGTACCACTTTGCATGGCTTTGGTAACCTGAGATTACCAGGGTTTCCGATTTCTAATTAAAGTATTTGACTATTCTGATTGCTCTTAGGCGAGCTTTATGGCTCTCAGTGGGTATGAAAGTCCGTGCTCCGCAATTGCGTGCTCCAAATGATTTCGAGTTATATGGAATTAGAAAAGTTAATGCTAGAAGACACCTGTTCCATTGCATATATAATTGCTTCTGTGAGTCCGATCTTCTGATGCGCAGCAGTACAGCTGTGCTCCGTGTAATGCGGCGTAGCATATGAATAAAGTGTTTTTAGTTATGGAGAAAGAAGCGAGAAATACTTCAGTGTGCATTTCTGAATCTACTGAATTCCTCATGATGTGCCACAGAGAATCTATTTTTTTCCTCTGCAGCGTCTTTTTTCTATGAGTCCGAGATGGAAAAACAGATTGCTTTATCTTCCAATTAACCGTGTTAATCTCAGGAATGATGTCCACGGTTAAACCAAACTCATGGCTAAACCGACGCAATTGGAAAAAAAGGAAAGGATAATCCATGCTATAGATGACTCAAAAAGAAGGATAATCAATATTATAATTAGCAGAAAAATACTACTAACAATTTAGTTTTATATTTAACGAGTTTTAGGGATATGTCTAGTATGAAGCCAAAGACCTGGTAAAAGTAATATTCAATTATGGCTTTGACATTATGCGATATGGTATTAATGTAAAAGTACCTACATATTTTTTGAACACTAAAACAATATTATTTCATTCTTATGTATATTTTAGGAGGCTCTAGTATCATAATCTGATAATCATACAAAAAATCATTAAACTAGTCCTCTGAGTGGCACGAGTTTTTTTTATCTGTCATGAATATCTTTTTCTCATCACCTGTATTTATGCAGCATTTATTAGCTAAATTTATATAATCCCTTATTTTAGTCTCTATTTTCATAAAATTACATTCATTAAGGTTGCATTTACATTATTAAAGAAAGTAAGAAAGCAAAATATCTTAAGTCAAAAGCTAATATATATCAAGTAGCAAAAAATCTCATGACCGGATAAAGCCGGTCATGCCGCTCAGAGGGCTAGAAATATTTTTCAATTTCTTCAAGTATCATATTTAAAGAGTTTATTTTGGAGAACATGTTCACTTAGTTTGTAAATTAAATCAGCGTTCGAAACAAGAGCAGACTTCAAAACAGAAAGAACAATATTTTTGTTTATAACGCTTGTGTAGAAGATTAGTGGCTGCACACGTAATTTACTTTTATGACTTGGCAATTTATATTGACAAACAATTTAACAATTTGTATACACACCAGATTTTGCACAAATTCCTACTCTTGTGGATTAAAACCGTTCTTAAATATATCATCTGCTGTCATTGCTCTTATGCTAGTTGTTTTCTTCTTTTTGTGTTTCCATAAAAATTTAGCTTTATTCCAATGATTTTCGACAACAACTTTCCATCGCTTCGCAATAAACAAATTTAATTTTGTTAGACAAGTTCCAGTTAACCGCCTTCGATTAATCAAAAGTCGGCTGTAGTTCCAGTTCCCCGTTTGTTAGCGTATAAGCTCACCTTAGGTTGGGGTCCACGCCTCCTCAAACGATTTGTAGTTCCAGTTGTATCCATGGTGATCCATTTGACCTGGTTGTCGGGGATTTCCTTACTTTTCCGACTTAAGGATTTGAATCCATCTGGAGTGATGGATGGATGAAAAAATAAAGTTGCAATTATAACTGGTTTATACAGGTTTTCTTTATTTATGATACAGTATTATCAATGTAAACACATACATCTATACTTAAGCAAGAGGCTCGTCGATTGGACTATAATTAAGCGTATGTCCAGATAGTCATAGCAGCACAACTGGTGATGAAAAAAACAATATTTGGCTATATGTGTGTATGTACGTGTGTATATATAATGATTTAGATATTAATGCTGCATAACCTGACAAAAGAATGACGTTTCATAAAGATGTTAGAAGTCATAGTGGCCATAGCCGTACTGGTTTCATAAAGATGTTAGAAGTCGCAGTGGCCATAGTCGTAGTGGTTTCATAAAGATGTTAGAAGTCGTAGTGGCCATAGTCGTAGTGGTTTCATAAAGATGTTAGAAGTCGTAGTGGCCATAGCCGTACTGGTTTCATAAAGATGTTAGAAGTCGTAGTGGCCATAGCCGTACTGGTTTCATAAAGATGTTAGAAGTCGTAGTGGTTTCATAAAGATGTTAGAAGTCGTAGTGGCCATAGTCGTAGTGGTTTCATAAAGATGTTAGAAGTCGTAGTGGTATATATATATTCTTGAGTAATATATATTTGTTAGTAATTGGAGTAAATTCTTGCAAGACATGCACCCCTTCTTAATAATTATATTTCCTGTTGGCTTACATTCTTCACTTATTTGTAGTAAAGAAAGGAAGTAGCGATAGACAGGAAGAATGAATGCGCGAAGACCTGCTTAAGACATATTCAGTTTGGATTCGACTTCATTCTGATTGGTTGCTAAAAGTGTCAATTTTCCAATTTCAACAATATTATTGGCTAAAAGCATTGCAAAATACCTGTGTCATTAGCATTATAAAAGAATCATATGAGGAGAATTAAATTTTAAATAATTTATAATGAGATATCTCATAAGAGAAATTTATTATAAATAATGAGCACTTTTAGGATGAAGAAAGGAAAATAATAAAATTAAACAGGACACTATTGCAAAGTATATGAGATGAAAGCTTGGTACTGAATGGTTTAGTTTTGGTTCACGTTTAATACCCATTGGCCATAAAAAGATTCGGTTTCGAAATTGAAATTTTATTTGCTGAAGCGTTTATACAAACTTGCGTCATAAGCATTATGCAAGAATCATCTGATCTCGATTAATACTGAAATGATGCATTTTAGAACATTTTATTTCAAGAAGTTAATCAGGAAGAGAAAATACCTAAATTAAATACTAAAATTAAACTAGTTAAGGAGTACTGCAAATTAAACTTATAATTTTGGGTTATACGCTCTTTTATCTTACATACATATCGTAAAGCTCATGCCTAATGTATAAGGGAACTTTACATTTTTGAAAGCATCTTACAAGTTCAAATAAGACGCTTCATGTTCTGTTGCTCATATAATACATTGTAACGTAAGAGCATCCGAGATGAATAAATAATCAGACCAGCGGCCTTTTAAATATTTATTTTAAAACTTAATAAAGATTTCTTGAGTAATAAAAGTAAAACAATAAGTCATTACAGTCATACATACAAAAATTACCGCTTGAAGCGGCTCTGAACAGTCGAGTGGCGCGACTTTCTTACAGCATCATCTCAACAAAGGTCTCTTAGCAAAGTTTCTTCCTAAAAACCTCTTTCTTCCTTCTATGCTAAATTCGAAAGGAAACCGCACGGGAAGGGGGGTCTTACCGAGTTTCTAATGTGAAAAATTATTATTCGGTCATTTAGCGGACACTGGGTGATAGTTCGCATGGAAACCACACAAGTGAGTGCCCCTAACACAATTAGTTAACTTACCTGAAGATCAGTTCTGTTGAAAACAGGAAGTCTTCTAATGTAAAACGGATCGTTACAACATATATGATTTTTGGGTTGCAAAAAAACTTCCAAATGCGAATAGTTATACCCGACAGCGGCAGAGCGGTAAAGTCGCTAAACAGTAGTAGTTCAGTCTGGGGTTTGAATCCCGCCGAACGGGTCTGCATGGGCGTTTTTGTAGTTCGTTCAACGTGGATACGAGGAAACATCTCTTAAAACGTCCTTCAAACAAGGCATCTCTTACTTTCCATGTAGTGCCAAATAGTGGAGCACGTAATAAGTAGAACAAAAAATACGCATGTTTAAATTTTAAAATGCCTTTTTGTTAAATTTTTCAATCTAAAATTACAGTAAGCTATCTTAAATCGTTCTTTAGGCAATTAAAATTCATTTAAGAGGAAATTCTCTTCCAGAGGTAACGACAGGCCAATTAAAAATTGAACAAAGAAAGAGGATTTTTTCACCCTTTTTTGCTTAGTTGCATGGAAAGTGAGGTGTTAATAATTAATCCGCTCTGAGTACTTTACAGGTGGACATTCTTTAAACGGTTTCGGTTGCGTATAATACCTTTACGGAAGTAATTAATTGTTCCTGTTCTAAAGCTGAGATTTTTTTCACATTATTAAGCTCATTCCTTAATGAAATGATGCTTGAGTTTTAAAGCTTGAAGAGAATTTAGTATTCTCTCTCGTGAATGAGTTAAAGCGAGCTTTGTATAATAGGCTTAGCTTACCTGTGATAAATCTGGCTTGCATTTATTTTTGCCCCATTAATACTAATTAAGAGCTGAATAAGTAACGAAAAAATTACATACCTTAATATGATTTTATCTTTATAACAACTTTTCTAAATAATTTTATAACACAGCAAAATTTAAACTTTATACTTGGATTTTTTTAATGTAATTAACGCAAAATTTGAAGCAGGTATTTAATATTCCAAGCTTAAAACAAAAACAAAATCTCATGTGGACACCATACGACTTAATTGTACGACCTACATTTTTGCTGCTCTTCATTTAAACTTATTTGCTCGAATTATTCTAACTTAATTAACCGACCCCTGAAGGCAAGTTGAAAATAACATCAAAAATTGAAAATTTTGAAATTAAATATAACGGTCAATTTTTTGTACTTGAATACGGGAGTCAAACTTCTTGTACTTTTCTTTTTTCATAATGAGCATTAAACTTTCCCAAATATAAGCGAAGGAACCGGGAGACTGCATTAAAAGTTAGTTTTTGTTATTTGTCGAAAATTATTTTTTTTTTAATTTGTAATTGCGAAAAACCTGAATATTTTCGTCCTTTAAAACACTTCTGTATGTGGAAGTATATATCTGCAATCAATGGTTGCTAAAACATAGGGGTCGAGTACGGATATTTATGCCGGGTAAGGGAGTGCGTGTGTGTACCAAGACGCCAAAAGTATTACAAGGTATTTCTCCCGTCTTCTTTACACGACTTCGTGGTAAAGAGGTCAGCACGCTGGGCGCGTATTCCAGAGGTTCGAGTCCCGTTGCTCTTTTTTCATGATTCCTGTATATATATGTATACACTTTTGGAGCCGTTGACTGCAATAGAAAAGGGGTGTGTATAATTACATGTTATAGTGGTTCCATATATTAAAATTTAAAAGTTCAGTGACTAATCTTTTTTGAGTTATGTACATATTTACGTACAGACATCACGAAGAAATCACTTTTCAACCCATTTTAAATCCGTTTCGGAAAAAAGAGTCCTTTATTCTTTCCGTACATATAAACGTCACGCAAGAAAAAAACATCATTCAGACGGATTCAAGAATGTTGAAATATGTTACCCGAAATTTTTTGCGATTACGATACTTTCTTTTCTTCGTACAAAGAAGTAAAAATGAAACTTTATCCTTCCCTGTGGAACGGTGCTTCTGACACCAGGGTGCCTGGGCTAAGGCCCCACCCCATGTAAGAATGTCTATGTAGCTCCGAAAATTAATGGTATATAACCGAACATAAAAGAGTATAACTTTTATTTTTCAAATTATTATTATAATATTTAGGTTTAAGTTAATCATAAATTTTATGACAGGATCTTAATGAATTGTTTATGCATATATTCTAGGAATTTAGGTGTATTGAAACAGATAAGCGAGGCTGTTGATAAGAATGGGAAAAGCTGTAGGAAGGCACAGAGGCTGTTGAGCTGTTGCACGAGGTACAATAACTTATGTAAGTACAAATATTTTGTAGCACTAAACACACATTATAGAGAATAAATGTAAAGAGTATACAGAAGACAATAAGATAGATACATATATATAATTACTAATGAAAGATATAAAAACACATACTAAGGTAACATGAGAGGAGCCGTCAGAACAGTGGTAATGAAACTTTATCGTTTGTGTACGATATTATAAAATCTAAATTTTTCGAAAATCAAAAATGGATAATTTCTATGATAATAAAATTTTGAATTACATGGAATAACAATATTTTTAGCTTAATTTTAATTTTTAAAGTCAGGCCTTTCTATTCGAATTTCTGAAATTTGAAATTCGGCCTATCAACAGCCTCTTTTATAGCAGTTATTTAATGAGTATCTTAGTTGCTTCTAACAGATAGAAGCAATCTGAGAGAATTGTGAACCATACCGCACATTCACTGTGCCTTTCAAATTATCGAAATCAGCTCCATGAACTCCAGACATACAAGGTTTCCCGAGAAGCTGTTTTGCATTAACTCTTAAAAACTCAGTATAGTCAAGGTTCCCCACAAGGTTTGTGAATGCAAAATTCAAGAAAATAGTCATCTGAAGAGCGATACTGTCTTTTTCTTTAATCGGTTTCGTGATCCTTGCTCCTATGAACCTTTACTTCTCCATTAAGTGTATTACAAGACTGCTTTGTGTTAACTATAAAATTATACAGATTGCCTGTGAATCACGGCAGTCTCTTTGAAATCAATATTTTCTGGAAATACCAATTTCATTATAGCCGCAGAAAGGGCACACAGAAAGAGAGACAACGAACTTTTTAAGCATTCTGGAATTTTTATTCCATTATTTAATAATTGCAACCGGATTTAACTACACCGTATTATTATTCTATTGATATACAAATCGTATTCTCTTGCCTGTTTTCTTGGCAGTGGGAAAGTAATCTGGATTTCGAAAATAAATAGTTATTTCACTTTTTAAACTACAAAATATAAAAGAAATAAATGACGAAATTTGATTAGTCCAGTAGTCTCTTTTTTTCCTGATAACTAAATATAATATATCAAAGATTGACACTTTTAAAGATAAAGCCAAATGACCTTCCAGTACTAACTAATTCCATGTTTTCATTTTACTACTGAAGAGTCTTAGTGGATAGTTTTTGTACGAAAACTTCTTTTATTTCATTTTAAATCGTTACCACTGATCTGGCATTCATTTGCTTTCTCTCAGTTTTAGTTTCCGTAATAAACTAAATTAAATAACACAGATTTCGGAAATTAATAAATTTGTACATAGATACATCATTTAGTGAAAATTTTGTATTTTTCTGCATAATGTAGCATGAAACGCTGAGAGAAACAAGCAATGCTGTGCCAGAAAAATAAGAATACAGGAGCAAGCCTATTTAACATTGAGTAAATGGCTATCTAACTAATTTGGCAAGATATCACGATGCTGGCAACGGTTTCGGCGACTAATTTTTGTCGCCAAAGTTGGCGACCATTTGGCGACATTTGGGTCCGGTTCCTGTGTAACTGTCATAGATATTCTAACTGAATAACTGCAATTGATGCTCTGTTTAACTATAACCGTGTACTGTAACCTGGTTTGCCTTCCAGTTATTTCGAAAGCAGAAAGTACTAGAAGTATCCCGGCAGACCTGTGAAAACTATATAATACCAAGGAAAGCATGAGTTTCTAATTTGTGAGTTGTTGGTTCAGCGTCAATTCGGAGTACTGAGATACCGCCGGGTTAGCTTCGCTCTTTAGATGAGCTTTGCATTGCGTTGTGTTTAACGTTTTTAGTAGTTTTTAAGTGTAGCTACTGATTTTACTCTGTGATACCGTGAAGAATCGTGCGAGTATTTTTGTGGATATTTCCAGAACTGTGAACTGTTTTTTCGGTAAAATAAATTTTATCAAGCTATCATCAATTTTAGGTGCATTCAGTCTATTACAAGCTTGTACGCACGCAACAATATCAAGCAGTTTGAAAGCTTAAAAACTTTTCCAGTAGCCACAAGCAAGAAATCCAAGAATTCGTTATTTATTTAGACGGTTTTTAAAATACAGTAAAAATGACAAATTTAAAGATATGCAATGGATTCATCGAAAAGTAATTTCTGAAGTTTTAAAGTGCTTCCTCATGTTAAAAATAATGATAATAATAAAGAAAGTTTTCCCTAACTTTTAGAGACTTACGTAAAAGAAAAAAAATTCGAAATCATTAACATTCTTAAGTCATATTATTAATTTATTCGACTGAAGAGAAGAAATAATTTGCATGAAGCCTCTGAAAGTGACAACCGGTTTTAAGCATATAAATAAAATATCGATAATTCACTAACACTTAAAGTCATGTTCTCTAAAGTAACCCACAGGAGACAAAAATTATTTGCATAGATGAGTATTTAAAGCGAGGTTTCTGTCCCCATTTATTAGACAGGAAATTTTTGAAAAGGAACTGAAAGTTTTGCCAGTGCGTTAGCAGCGTCTTCCATTTAAAAATACCGAAATATTGATGAAAGTTTCATTTCCTTTATTCTTCGTTATTCGCATTAACATATAATTAGGACAAAAAGGGTCTTGAGTTTCAGTAAAATGTTTACCAAACCATCTTTTTCCATAGCTTTTTTTTAAAAAAAAAAAAAAAAAAAAAAAACAGAAATCTACGCATTTGATATGTACCGTGTCGGAAAATGTCTAGGATTAACGTCTAAGAAATTTCAACACCTTTAAAAGTCGGTTTTCGATGACAATATTTTTCTCACGTTTCTTTTTCTACAGCTTGACTTTTTATCTTTCCAAATCTGCTTTTATTTTGTTTCTTTCTGGTTTAAAACATGAGCTGTATCTACTATTTTAATTTTACTTCATGACAGTTTACACTACAACTATTGTTCTACTAAGCGAAAATTAACTTTAATTTTTATTTACAGTCTAGTTTATTTAAATATGAAAAATAAAAATAATTATTAATGAAAAATATGATATGGACACCACACGATTTCCTTGTACGGCCTATTAAATTATACACATATTTTTTTGCTGCACTTCATTTAAACTTATTTCCTCGAATTCTTTAAACTCAATCAAATCCTCACGAAGAATTGATAATGACATCAAAAATTGTAAATTTTGAATTTAAATATAACAGTTAATTTTTGTCATATGGAAGTCAAACTGCTTATACTTTTATTTTTTTCATAACGAGTATACAACTTTGTCAAATATACGTATAACGACCATGAGACCGCACTAAAAGTTCGAGTTCGTCATTTGGTTTGACATTGCTAAAGCATGAAAGTCGTTGTCATTTAAAACACTCCTGTAGTTGGAAGTGTATGGCTGCGAACAAAGATCGCGAAAATAAAGGTCGGGTAAGGAAGGAGGGGTATATACAGAGAGACTTTTGATACTTCCGATTGCAATAAAAAAGGGAGAGATGTTGTAGCAATCCCATATACAAGCTTTCAACGTTCTAGAGCTAATCATTTTTGAGTTATGCAATGCATACGTAGATACATACATAGGTACGAATGTACGTACTGACATTACGAAAAAAATCCCTTCTGAATCGATTTTAAATCCATTTTACAGTCCGTTTCGGAAGAAAGAATCCTTTACTCTGGCGTACGTACAGATGTCACGCAAAAACAAATGGCTTCAGGAACGGCCAAATGGATATTTACATTTAAATATGATACTACTCGACATTTTTCGCGAAAAATAAAAGTGAGATTCCAAGCTTCCATGCAACAGAGGTCTTGCTCAAATATACGGCTACAAGGATTAAGCTTTTCGCCTTGTTTGCACGTGTGAGATTTTTAATTATTGCGTTCTAGAGGTTTAACAAACTAAGATTATGTATGTATATACTGTATATACAAGTTGTAATAAATACGATGGCTCCTCTACGAAATGATTGGCGACCTCAAAATTAACTATTCTAAATTTGGTGTTTTCTCCCCTAATCAGTTTTATCAACGTCTTCATCCTGTCTTTTCCACTCAGCCATCATGACTACCCATTAAAACATCACATATACATACATATGTATATATATTCTATAAACTAATATTATGTAATATTTTGAGAAAATTAAAATGAGAAAGATTTTAGATAGAAAGGAAAATATCAGTTTTTTCGCAATTAATCTACGAAATATTAAAAAAAAAATAGTATTGGTTGATATAATAACCTTTGCTCTTGCATCAAAGATCATCTTATTGTCAACGAAACGATGCGTGTGGAACACCAGTTCAAGGAAAGTACAATGTTTTACCAAATTCTGCAATCCGATATTTCAAAATTGCATATTTGACATTATCATACAAGTCATAATAGTATACTCGATATTATATACTAATTAAGTTGAAGAGAAGTATGCAGAAATTCAAAATGCAGATGAATGTTTGAATGGTATGCATGTCAGACAATACACAAAAGATGTTTCTGTTTACGAACATTTAGCTGCATATAATAGAGGTGTTCACTGCTATCACAGATTTCAGGGTTGTTTGGATGATTTAGTACAGTTAAACTAAAAAAATTTAGGATTGTTTGCACTGAAGGGACAGCAAAATTTAAATAGCACTTGCATTCATAAATTCAAATAATCCGCTAATCCTACGAAAAAAAGTTAAAGCAATAAGAAAATTAATTTTGTTTTAGCTAGCGCTGATAGTGAACTTTATAGTGAAAAAATTTTTATATTTAAGTTTTAAATTAAAATTTTAAATTTGTTTGATATTACTTTTTGTTTTTCTCGAAATGATATTTTGCCTTTATGCAAAACTACTTAATGTAAATATTTATACTCCAAATAACTCGAAAATTTTTCTTATACAGTTAAAACATCTTCTACCTTTTCAGTAACTGTACAGTGATAGTGAAAATGGTTCATTTCCTAAAGGCATTTAAATAAATACATATCATAATATAATTTACAGAAAAAAAAGTGTCTTGATTTTACGGAAGTATTAACATTTTACTATTTTTTTCTTACTTTTTTCACATTTATGTTTTTATTTCCTGTCCCGTTTCAAGATTTTAAACTTACTACAACACATAACGGGGAAAAAAAAACACGAATGATTTCAGATTTTATATTAAGCGATTTTAAAGAGACATTTTTGAAACGTTTGTGTTAACGTTTGTTTAACGTTTTGTGTGTTACCTTTATTTATTAAATATCATGTTCTTCGAACTTAAATCATAAAATTCAATGCAACAGCAATACCACAAAATAATTTAAAAAGAGCATATCTTTTAGAATTTCCGATACACAGTTTTGCGCACTGCAGATAATTTTTTTTTCCGTACAGAGTTGCCATTGCTCGATTTAAAATCGTTGAGTTTGTTAATCAAAAATTCGTTAAAGATTTATAAAATATGAAATAAATAACAAAACTAATTCCAAATTCCAAGTCCGGACTTCTAGCTGCCCATATTCTAGAGGAGGGCAACTTATTCAAAATTTGATGTATTCTAAGTACCGTTGTTTTTTCGCAGTGCGAGAAACATACATATATACAGGCATGCAGATTCTTCACTACTTAACTTCCTTAAATGTAATGCGGGCAGATAATATTTGGTGGCAACAATTTGAAAAGTGAACCGACGCAAAATGCCAAAACGAAATTAATAGCCTTTTGGTCTAAAAAAAGAATTCTAGTAATTTACAAAATTCCTCTTCAAAAGTGTTCAGATACTTTAATAAGGTAAAGCCTTATTCACATTATCTGAGCATCCTTTGTATGTTAACGTGCAAAAATTTTGTAAAATTATATACATATATAAAGATCGTGTAATAAAGGAGCGATATGGTAGACTATTTCAACACAGACTGGAGATAAATCGCAAAATCATTTCCATTATAAAACACGAAACTTCTCGGTGATAAACTATTAAAGAGGAGTAAAAAAGCATTTCAAGCAGCAAATTTCGTTCGGAGTTCTCGAAAGTTAAAAAAATATATTCAGCAAGTTAAAGCGAACTTCAGAGGTATAAAATCTGAACGACACTGTTAAAAAAAGTTGAACTTCGCAACGAAATTTCCGCTAACAATTCCCTACCTCTATAAGGGAAAGCCATTTGCATACGCATTTTAGCTCCGAAATAGCCATCCTGAGCCATTTAGATTTATTGAACGTTACTTGCTGGAGTGAAAAGTTCGACTACGAAGAGATATTGGCGTTTCCGATACGAAAAACGGAAAGAAAGAAAGCCATTCACACATTACGGACTAATATTAATATATTTGAATTTTATTTTTCATTATACACTCGTGTGTACATTATGAAACATAGCTCTAAACGTGGAACAAGCATCTTTTAACTGTGAAGGGAATATATCAGAGAAATTACTGCTACTTAGATTAATGTGCTGTAGAACATGTGCGACAAACTGCTGTAAAATGATAAAATTGGGTTAATTTAAATGGAGAGGCTACTATTTTTCTCATGCTTTAATAATTTATAATATATATCCCATTTTTACTTCAGTAAGACCAAAGAATAACTTACAATGAATATTCTCTAAAATCAATCACCTAACCACCCGAAGTAGAGTGGACAGATGCAGAACAATCATACGCCGTAACTATCTTAACAAAAATTTCGTATAGAGGCTTTCATAGCGTTTCAAACCCTTTTAAATGGAAACTAACATGGTGTTTTAATTTTTAATATTTTTTTAACATCATAATGTCATTCCCGGAAGTAGGCTTTGATCAAATTCAGTATTTTACCATACCACAAATATTACACTAAACAGCACTAATTTAAGTAGTCTACATCTGTAAACCTTTGGTATCAAGTAGTGATATAATTCTTCTACTAATATTTTAAGAGATTACACCCCGCATAGATTAAGAAACTGCACCAAAGGCGAACTTAACCAGTTCCACGTCTAAATGCCGCAGGAAATGTGGCATTTAGAGATTAATAAAATGTGGCATTTATATATTAACAAAAATGCCACAGGAAATGTGCCGCTAAAGCTAAATTAAAATTCATCAATCAGAAACATTAATTTGCAGTTTATATTACTACGGAATGACAACACTCAGGAAGATGAATTAAAAGCCATCATCTTCTGCGAGATTAGCAACATTTGCTAATCGAGGGAATAACACTACTAGCCAAAAGTTTTGGGAAATCCTCCAAATATATTCTAATGTTAGATACTTGATTTCATTTAAATTAGTAAGGAAAAGTAGTGATTTAAAAATTTTTCCTTTAATTTTTTGCAAAACCTTTACTCACAATAATACAATTCAAATGAATTTATCCTAGAAAGAGACTGACATCTCATTCACAATGCATTTCTAAATATAATAATAACCTGGTTAGTATTATAATATTTATAATAATAACCAGAGTTGTAGACTTGCAATGGAAAATATTACTACTGCTGATGCAGTATCGTTGCCCAGTCAAAAATGACGAATTTTTAGTAACTTCGACTTTTAATTTATTAAATTTTTTCAAATAATCAAAACAAATTTTAAAACTGAAAAGATAATGTGATGGGACCATTCCTTTATATCTGATTTCTTATAAATAAGCATCTGATTTCACTCCTAACTTGGCGACATTTCGGAAAATTTAATTTTTCACCTGTTGCTGCTTCCCTACTTGGAATATTTAAAAATTACGCAAATTATTTATTTTTTAAATTCTAAAAACTAATTCCTTTTTTTACAAACTAAAACAATATGTGTGAAGAAAATGTAACAAAAATTCTCACTTAGAGAGCATACCCTCTGTAAAAAAGACTTTATAGAATTTTTCTGACACTATTTATATTTTTCTCTTTAATGAAATTACTAAAAAATTGGGAACAATATTAAAATTCCTATTCCAATTTTACGGCCAGTAAACGGTTTATTAGTTATTACGGACTCTTTTACTGTGCACATTATTCTATTGGATTTTATGTCAGCGTTTGTTATTTTTTAAGAACATATTTTAAGTTAATCAAGTCCTTTTTAAGGAAAGTCACAATCATGAAGGCAATCTAAAATCATTATCATCACACCCACACACACAAAAAAAATCATTATTTGTTTCCAATATTATTTAATTTTTGCAAGTTATAATATTAGATGTTCGAAACTGAAATACTTCTCATAATTTGTGAAATTTTCGAATAATTTATATCAGCCATTTTGAATGAGCAATGATTACTTATTATGTTTAAGAAAAATTTCATCCAAATCTATTATACGTATAACTGAAAGTATACATTTTGATGATAAAGATCACAGATGACGAAAAAAATAAATAAATAATAATAATAATAAAACTCCGCAAATCATAAAAATATGCAAAAGAAATTTCAGTTTAAAAAACATACATAAATACATACTACATAGAAAAATTTTCGTATACACTTTTTTTAAGTATTTACATAGATTTAAACACAGTTAAAATTAAAAATATTTGCATTTAATTTTTTTTAAATATTGCGCTGTTAAAGAACAGCATACAATTCACGAAAATTATATTCTGTAGTACTATAATATAGATTTTACCTTTCGCTGAATATGCCTTATATCCGTATTAAGAATATTCCATAATCACAATATATAGTGCATCACTAATAACCATTTCGAGAGAAAATTCCCACACTGTGCTACGTTCTTTCACTTCTTTGACACGGCCATTCCAACAACAATCGTTGCGCGACAAATCCTGAATGCGGGAGACAAATTTTCCGCGCCTTCGCTTCCACCAAACAAGAAAAAAAACTCCGCACTATTTATAGACGCGCAAGCCTACGTTGCGGAATGATACAACATAGTAAGGTTTACTCGCGATCTGTAGATTTCTTTTTCGCTTTTCGTTCATGAAAATAAACAAATTCGACGTCACAAACTCTAAACGGTTTGGAAATCAAATCGTCGTAGGCTGCCATTTTTGTCCAACACAATTTCGTTTAAAGCAGTAAAACTGCGCAAGCGTTTAACTGTGAAATTCCTTTTCTAAATCCGTAGTTTCCATTTTTAAGTAAATAATTTCAGATTTCTATTTAATTACTGTATTCTCAAATGCTTGTTTGTACTTGACTGAGCTACTTTACTGATATCGTTAAAAACGCGTCGACGCACCTTAAGAGGTTTAATTTCTTTCACGTATTTCTTCTAAGTCAGATTTTTATTTTTTTAAGACGGATCTATAAGTATTTCATTACTTTATTTTTTTTTCATTTAAATAATTGTATCGCACTTCCTCGGTATGAGGACTGGAAGACTGGAAAAAGACTGGAAGCCCGTGAACTAATGGCTTAGGCTACAAATGTTTGGCATTTGTAAAATAAATAAATAAATTATTTTTTCATCAAAAACAAAATTGATCATCTGGATGTCGGAGGCGTCTATAAACCATTCTCTAGCTCTCCTTTTTTGTTTGTGTTTCACCGTTACATTATGTTATACAGTCAGCACTTACCATTTATAAGGTAAAGACATTTTATTTATCATTCACGCTCCTTGTTACCAATCTTAGAGGTGTTACCATAACAGCATAATTATGTACATTATTCAATAGAACACAAAAAAAGTTGAATTCTTCATTGTGCACATTATTAGAATGCTTCAGCATCAGATGACTTGCAATAGAAGACATTACATTTAATTTGAAAAATAAATACCTCCATTTGCCATAAAAGTCTGCAGCAAAATTCTATGAAATCATTTTTACTTTATATATTTTTATGTATTACAAGAATATTATCCTATGCGCTTTAGTTAATTACTGTTTTCTCTGATTTGCTATTCACATCACTAATTTCTGAATTACACTGCCCTCCAAAAGTTAAGAAATAGCATGCTTTTCAAAGCTCACCATTACAAAAATGCCAACAACATATTCGGATTTCGTATTTATTTAGCTATTTATTTAAAATTGTAATTAAAATTGCTTAATTTTCCCATGCAACGCAGACAATTTTTGAAGAGAAAGCTACGTCAGAAAAGTAAAAATAAAAGAGTGCATGCATTTAATATTTAATAAATAAATATCTCGTAATTACTGTTACAAATATCGAGAAAAATCGAGGTTTTACCAGAATATTCTAGTAAATAATTAAAACGTTTATAAAAGCCGAATTAAAACGCATCAGCTCAGTTGTAGTTGTAGCTGTTTTAAGCGAACTGTTTGTTTACTTAATGCTCTGATTGATTGTAGCGAATTCGCTGTGAGATTGGATTAACTTTATCTGGTTTTAATTGAATTCTGTTTAACGTTTGAGATATTGTGATACTGTACGAATATCTCTGAGGAAATATTTCAGTATTTTGTTCTATTTCGTGTGAAAAAATAAATTTTATTAACTTTTTAACGGATTGTGCATTCAATTCATTACGAACCTGTACGCACGTAACGATTTTTGGTGTCAGATGTGGGATTCGAACCCACGCCTCAATGAGGCTGGTGCAGTGGAAGAACAATTGAGACGGCTCGTCACTGCTTTTGCTGCATTCCAAGAAAAGATGGAAACTGGCCAAGCATCCTTTAAAGAAGAGATTAAAGCGGGACAGGAGTCCGTTAAAGAAAAGATGGAAGCTGGTCAAGAAAAGATTGAAGAATCTGTTAAAAAGAAATGAAAACTGCTAAAGAAGAGATTACATGAGTCATAAAAAACAAATCTGAGTCTATGGAAGGCGGCAGAATAGATGCTGTTGAAAATAAAGTTGGGAAAATTGAAGAAAAAGTTTCCTCTGTAAAACAGCAAACGGAAGAGAGAGTTTCGACCGAGGAACAACAAATAAGTTACAGAGTTTCTTCTATCAAAGCGGAAATCGAAGGAAGTGATTTTGCAATCCTACATCAAATCGAACAACAAATTGATGACAGGGTTTCTGAAGTTTATAATTTAAAGAAATTCGTAGCGACGGCAGGGAGCAACCTTGAAAGTTTTAAGTTCTTATTCATGCCTGCTCGTCCGTCACTGAAGCTATCTACGTATGATGGGAAGACTTCTTGGCAAGTGTATAATACACAAATTTCTATAGTTAAGGATGCGAACGGACGGGATTCCCAAGCTAAGGCCTGTCATCTCGCCGCTTCTCTGAGAGCAGATGCAGCGGATATCCTGCAGACTCTTCCCGAAACCCAAAGACTAGACTTTAAAGCTTTATCCGGCGCGTTAGAGTTGCGTTTCGGGTAGAAATGTTTAAAAGACTACAGTAGGCTCAGTTAAAATCCCGTCAACAGAAGCTCATCGAAACACTCCAAGAACTCGCCACGGATGTTGAAAGGCTGTCCCATCACCACCTGTGCCCGAGAGAAACAAGAGAAATCCTGTCCCTGCAGTACTTCATCGACAGCATCCGGGATTCTGAAATACAGAAACCACTGCGAATGGCTGATGTGAAGGACTTCAAAAGTGCTCTGGTGTACACCATGAAATTCGAGGCAGCATAGCAAGCCACTCGTAAAGATCGCTACCTAATCAGAGCTGCGCAAGTCCAAGAGCCAATGGATCAAATGGTTGCTCGCCTAGATGATTTAACTACACAATTAAATGCCTTGAGACGGTATATTAGTGATAAGAAACCCACCGTAAAGGACTGGAACTACGGTGCTTTAGGGCACATACGAAGGAACTGCAGAACACCCCAGAGCACGGAAAATAAGATCATTTGCCTGCAACGGACAGGAGGCAAATTAATGACCATATCGAGGAGCGCAGGTTGCCAGATTGTGGTAAACCCTGTTTTAAAGAGCTCAAGATTTCTGCAGTGAGTGGCAACAGCAATGGACTATCCATTAATGGGCATATCGATGGAGTTTCTTGCAATATGATCATTGAAACATGAGCTAATGTTACCATCATTCGGAGGGATTTAGCTCAACGATTTAAAGATAAGCTGATATGGATGCCGTCCTGTATTACCCTGCAGACTGCGTCCAGTGAGAAAATCGACATAGAAGGAAAGTTAAACGTGAACATCACCTTTGGAAGTGCCGCTTACCACCACAAGGCATATATGGCAGATATTACAGATCCTTGGATACTCGGATTGGACTTTTTAAGGAAATAAAATTTTTCCTTAGACTTCAAAAACAACAGACTGCTTTCAGAATTAGAGAAGATATCTATCGATCAACAAAAAGGAAACGTCGAAGCATCGTCCGAAAGACCCGGCTGCGAAAGCTACCGAAATCATACTAGGGTCGAAGAGAAACCCGAGACTACCAGCAATGCTTTTCGGTTGTCACTTTGCCTGCCATGTGATCTTTTGTTTGGTCGCCCTTCTGATGCGCCTTCCTGAGGAATACATTCAAGATGTCCAGGCCCGGTTTGAAGTGATGCACAACTTTGCACGAGAGCGTGTCAACTTAACGACGGGAAAGATGAAGACCCGCTATGACACAAGAGCTACTGGACATCGTTTCAACGAAGGAGACAAGGTGTGGTTGTGGAATCCGACTTGACGGAGTAGACTCTGTCCTAAACTAAAATCACCTTGGGATGGTCAGTACACTGTCCCAAACAGGCTGAACGACGTCATAGTTCGGATCCGTAAGTCATCTAACGCTAAACCTAAAGTCGTTCATTAAGACAGGTTAGTTCATTACTATGGCCATAGTACGTAGTGTGTATAATTGTAAATAGTATAAGACCATGGTCCTTTTTGTATTTAGCATTTGATAGTATCTGTTTGTATTTAGTATGTATCTAGTATTTGATTTTTATTTAGTATTTAAAACTATTTGATTTATATTTAGTATTTGATTTGTATTTAGTATTTGACAGCGTTTGATTTGTATTTAGTATTTGACAGTATTTGATTTGTATTTAGTATTTGACAGTATTTGATTTGTATTTAGTTTTTGATTTGCTGAAAGTTACTTATTGCAATTATTGCTTATTTTGTTACTGTAATGTAATGTTTATTATTGCATTTATGCCTTAGTTGTAAGTTTGGCTTCCTGTCCAGGGATTGTACTGCTCGGGATGTCAAGTCCTTGGGAAGAAAGCAGTGTTACGGATTTCGTATTTATTTAGTATTCTAATTAAAATTGCTTAATTTTCCTATACAACGCAGACGATTTTTGAAGAGAAAGCTACGTCGGAAAAGTAAAAATAAAAGAGGGCGTGTATTTAATATTTAATAAATAAATATCTCGTAATTACTGTTGCCATCCGCAAATATCGAGAAAAATCGATGTTTTACCAGAATATTCTAGTAAATAATTAAAAAGTTTATAAAAGCCGAATTAAAATGCCTGAGCTCAGTTGTAGTTGTAGCTGTTTTAAGAGAACTGTTTGTTTACTTGATGCTCTGATTGACTGTAGCGAATTCGCTGTGGGATTGGATTAACCTTATCTGGTTTGAATTGAATTCTCTTTAATGTCTGAGATATTGTGATACTGTATGGATATCTCTGAGGAAATACTTCAGTATTTTGTTTTATTTCGTGTGAAAAAAATAAATTTTATTAACATTTTAACGGCTTGTGCATTAAAATTGAATCCATTACGAACCCGTACGCACGCAACAACATAAAGTCTCAGTTTATATGCATGATAGTAACGGAGTTTGAGAAAATATGCGCAAAAACAATAGCTGCCACTTTTATTTTATAGAAATAAATACTTTTATAGGAGTTGGGGAGAAAATGCAAAACTTGCAAGTTTCCATCACGAGAGTTGATCTTCAATTGTTATTAGCGGCCTTGTTAACGATATCCAGAAGAGTCTTTCAATGTCCAAAGAAGTCGTTTGCCCAATTCATTGAGGTGTCGGACGATCGGATGGATATAAATGGGGATGCTACAAACTTATTCTTCTAAACGTCTCAATATCTTAAGCGGTATGGTCCACCAACTATGGTATCAGTTTAAATCTGAGGATTATGTGTCTAGAAGAGATGTTTCAGGCAGACCAAGAGTTACAACACCTTCGGGTGGCCGTTATTTAGCTCTTTCGACCTGAAGAAGGAGCACCATTACAGTGTCTCAGATCACGGCAGATGACTTAATCACAAAAGGACCAAGAATCTCAGCTACTGCAGTGCGTAGACGCCTTCACAATACAGGTCTGTAGGTAAGACGACCAGTTGTTTGTGTCCTCTTGACCCGAGAGCAGAGAGATGCCCGTTTATGTTGGGCAAGAGAAGATGTCTCCTGGACAAGTCAGTAATGGGCGTCTGCTTTCTTAACACACGGGTTCAGGTTCACACTGGAGAGTGATTCAGGTGGTCAGCTGATCTGGAGGGAACAACTCACCAGATACAACCAATCCCATATTTTGGAAAGGCAGAGTTACAGAAGTGGTGGAATAATAGTTTGGACTGGGATCTCTCTCGATGGTCACACTGACCTGTATGGGTTCCATGGAGAAAGTTTGAATGGTGTAAGATATCGAGACGAGATTCTTGATCCATATGCCGGTGCTATTTGTCCTGGATTTCTTCTGATGGAAGACAATGGGTTGCTGAAGAATATTTTGAAGGTCACGGTATGGAGCAGATGGAATGGCTAGCTCAATGTCAAGACGTGAATACGATACAGCATCTTTGGGACTACACTGCGAGACAGGTTGCTGCCTCAAGTCGTCATCCGAGGTCGTTAGATGAACTTGAAAATGGATTACTCCGTGTCTGGTGTTTCCTCCCCATTTCACTCACGGCCAACTTAATTGACAACATAGAACGTCGCTGCCCCAATGTATTGCACCTAGGGGTGAACACATTATTTATCAGAGCTTATTATTTAATGTTACCATCACATTTGTCCTAAAAAATGTGGCTTACTGTTTTTCTTAGAATAGATTTCTCTGCCAAGATTGCAACCTTTTGCTGTGATTCATGTTCATGTCAATTTTATAAGCATTCTATGGCTCATTCGTTAAAGAACTATTTAGTGAACATGTCCTCTAAATTTCGTGTTACTATAATGATTCATTCTCAAATTAGACACAAAAAACATGGTCTTCCTTAACTTTTCGAGGGCAGTGTACTTCACTCTTCTTACATACCTTTTGTTGGATTTATGGTTGCTCAGAATAGATAAGAATAAAAAAACCCTTTCATGAAAGTTTGAGATAAAATATTTTTCGGAATATTTTGTCAAAAAAAGTAATATGCTGTATTTTATTCTTATGCAACATTGCTACTTTAATAGCAGCAAACCATTTTACAATGTACGCGATTTGAACACCTTTTCGTAAACATAAACTGGATTTGTTATAGAGTTTTAAAGTAGGTACTGACCAAATAAAAAGAATATTTTGAAAAAGACTTCTATGTCGAATATAAAATCGCTGCAAATACACTTAGCAGTGTCCAACACTACTCAAAGATCACAGAACCAAGTACGAGCAAAAAATTCCTTCGACAAAAGAAAGTTTAAATCAGCTATGAAAATAGCATTCAGAAAGAAAGCAAACATCGCAGCATAGAAAGTACTATCCGCAAGAAAACGCTTACTGTTCAAATAAAAATCTGTAAAAAAAATAGTAAGACCAATATAGCATTTTAACGTGATTTTGATTCTACTCTTGCCGTATGATTCGAATCAAAGAAAATAAATCTACTAGATGGACTGGAACCTACCATGGAAGCAAAAACAAGTAAAAGGACATTACTACTGTAAATCATATTCTTAAAATAACGTTTTTCTAACCAAAAAAAAAAAGAACAAAAGGGTAAAAAAATTAATTCCTTTTTTTTATTTTAATAGAAACATGAATTCAGCCGACTCATTTCAATTAAGCAAATATAGTTGGGGTATTTATTACGGCAATGTACGAAATAACTACTTCCTTTGCAGAGGACTTCTCAGAAAAGTTTACTTGTATTTATCTAACGTACATAGAAATCTAACTCTGCACGATAGTCGAGCTGGGAAAAGACTATTTTCATTCGATGCTATTCGGACAACAAGTAAACTCGATTTTATTTCAAAAATACTCGAAAAATGCTAGGTAACTAAATTAATACTAGGTAAAGGTATAAAGCTAAAATTAAATTTATGCTGTAGGAGAATTTTTACATCAATTCACGAAAAGAAGCGAGCAATTTATGTTGGTCATAGTATTATGGTAACCAGTAAACACTTGCGTCAAAATTTTGATACTTTCGTACCTGCTTTCGAAGATCAGTTAAGGTATTATAATGCACTTAGCTTGAGCTTTAATGAATTCTTTGTCTCTCCTAATCAGACCTTCATTCGTCTGGGGTGGGGTAAGGTGAATGTGGTGTTCTATTCCTGCGTTTTACCTCCATGGAATTTCTATACTGACCGTTCTAACAGGCGGAATTTTCCTTGACCATTCATTCGACTAGATGTGTTTACAGCTTCTTTCTTCTCTTTTCCTTAGCTATTAAAGCTGAGTGCTTTCATTTGACTGCAAGTCATAAGCACATTGATTTTATGGGAGTGCATTTTATTTTGTTGTATTAAAACTATCTAGGTAGGTTTCTATTTATTTCGTTGGGCTGTTTGGTTTCCCAGCAGATTATATTTTTGATTTAGATCCGACCTATCACTACAGCTTTGGTAATTACTTTTCCAAAATATTTTTCCAATAAATCCATACCAGGCAAGGACAGACACAAAGAATGCAAATCCAGCGGCTACTTAACCCACACGGTCTCTTCTAACATCTGGTGCGTTATCTAATCCCTCCCAATTAGGCCAATAGTGGAGCCAGTATCTTTGAGTACCGCACTTCTCGATTATTTACCCTTGGTATGCTCCTATAGGAGAGCCAGCCATGTTTCTGAAGTTCCTGAGATGCCTAGTTTGTTCACAGCAGCCTCTTGTCCCTTCAACCGAGGACATCGACGTCGGAGACGGTTCTCTGATTTGCATTCATATTATCTAGGTGTTCTCCGTTTTCGAAGACATTTGAATACAGCTTCTCGGTAGTTTTTTCTTTAGAAACTTCGTCAACCCGACGTATTTGGTCTGCAAATCTTCTTTTCTGCCTTTCCTTAAAATAAGAGTCCTGTTCGATGCTTTTAACAAAACCTGCCGGTTTTTATACACCTTCGTACTGCTTCATATTCATCTAACTTCTTGACTAGTTCAACAGAAGTTATTATGTCTGCTATTCATCCAAGAACTATTCGCGAATTTAGTCGTTTACGCGACGTTTAATTTGATCCGTCAACATTAAGTCCTTCAGCGAATCAAAATCTCGTACTTCCAACACGTTTAACTACTCACCTAGATAATTCCTTAATTCAAAAGCAAAATCTGTATAGAAGGAACTTGCACGCCGCTGGTGCTGAACAAATTCGGCACGGAAAATCTCTGGACTCAGATTAAAACGTTGCAAAAGAAACTCCTTTAGAGTATTATAGTCTGTTGATGAGCCTCGAAGGACGAATTAGGTTGCAATCGTCGTAGCTGAACATGAAGGCTTACAGATGAAGACAGCAAAACATGAACTTGAAGAACTTCCAGTCTTTTTTTTTCACACATACAAATTCTCTCCATAGATGTTTATCCGATCATAATGAAGTCCGATACATTTCTATGATTCAGTCATAATGAAAGATGATAAATTGCTATTTACATTGATTCTTAGAATTAAGACGCAGGCACGTTAGACGGGGAAGCAATTCGAGAAGTTATAAGTAAGGTGGAAGCTAGCAGAAGGAAATGACGTAATTAGCTCACCAGAGTATTTATGCCAGAGTAGGTGCGATTCTAGAGACAGCTATGATTGGTTAATATTAATTTCGTTTTGCACTTTTCAAGCAGCGATCCGTAGCGTCAAAACATCTCGAATTCGAGAGAACAGATAAATTAAGGGGAGACCACTCAATTTAAAATGTTAATTTTAAGATCGCTAATTAGTTTTAAAGCGGCTATCGCATTTTCTTATATCTTACATTATCTTATATCTCGTACATACGCACACATATATATATATATATATGTAAGATACAAAATTGTGGAACAAAATTTGCCAACAAAATTGCTAACCTAAATCGCAATCGATCTTTTAAGCCTTAATTTTAATTTAAATACAACCGACTTCAAAGGCTGTATACTGCATCACTGATGTCAGTCTTTCCCTGCACTAAACCGCAATGAGAAAGATCTTACCCAATCATCATTTAAAATCCAAACAAAGGATTTCCGAGCAATAAATATTACCGCAACCAACT